>MU400777.1:0-46087 GCA_022578965.1 Xylaria sp. FL1777 | reverse complement strand
TATTTTTTTAAGTTATATATTAAATAACTTTAATTATTTATATAATAAATATATTTTTTTATAATTTGTTTTAATAACTGCAAAGCTTTTAAATAATATTTATATGTTTATTTATTTTAATTTATATAAATAAAGCATTTAATTTTATTTAATGTAGTATTTTTGTTTTAATTTAAAATAGCAATTTTATATTTTTGTTTTAAAAATATATTTTTTAAATTGCTTTATTGTTTTTTATTATTTTAAACTTTTATAACTTATATTTTTTTTTAAGTTAAAAAATCTTTTTTTTTATAGCTTTTTTTTTTGTTTTTTTTTTTAAATTAGCATTATTTTTAAAAGTGTTCTTTTTTTTTATAGTTATAATATTTAACTTTAAACATGTTTTAAAGTTATTGTTTTTAAACTTTATTAATTTGTTTAAACCTTTATTTAATACTTTTTTAAGTATTTTTTTTTTTGTTTTTTTTAGTTTTTTTAGTTTTAAAATATTAGTTAAATAATTATTAATTAATTATAATAGCTATATTAATATACGTATTAATTTTTACTAGTTTATTTATTTTATATAGTTTGTTTTAAATTTAAGTTTTAAGTTTACTATAAAATAAATAAAATAATATAAGCTTAAGCAATTTTAAAATTACTGCTAATTATTTAAATTTTATAACATAATTTATTATTACTTTTATTTATTTTAAGCAATAAAATGTTTTTTTTATATGTTTTGCTTTTTAAATATTTTTAAATAATATTTTTATTTAATTTTTAAACTTAACATAGTTTTTAAAAAATTTTTTTGTTTTTAGCTTAAAGTTAATTAACTTATTAGTTTTTAAAAAATTTTTTAAAATAAATTAAAACTATTTTAATACTTTTTTTAATAAAAATTATAAAATAGTTATTATTTTTTAATTTTTTTTATAATAATAATAAAATGCTATTTTAAATAAAGTTTAATATAAATTAAAAAAGCTTTTATATTTATAAATCTATTATAAAGTTTTAAAGCAATAAATTTAAAACTTTTAATGTTTAGCATTTTTAATATTATAAATAATTTTAATAATAAAAGCAATAATAATAATAAAAAGTTAAGTTTTTTATTTTAAGTTATTATTTTAAATATAATAATAATAAAAATAAGCATTAAATTTACTAATAATAATATTAATATTAGTTATAATATAATTATTTATTTAAAGCTTTAATTTATTATTATAATAATAATTATTATTATTACTTTAATTATTATAGCTAATATTTATGCTAGTTTAAAAGTTATAATGCTTAATATTTAAACTATTTTTTAAGTTAAAATAACTAATTTATTTTATAGCATTAATATTAATATTAGTTTTTTTTTATTACTACTACTTAACTTTTTTTTTTTTACTACTGCTTTTTTTTTAATAAAAGTAGCTAATAAAATCTAAGCATACGTTACAACCTTTACAAGTTTTAAGGCAGGTATGCAAAAGAGGCCAAAGGTTTTTTGCTAGTTAAGTATATTTATAGTTTATAAGAGCTGCAATATGCAATAAAAAAAGCAAACTATATTATTTTATTTTAAATACTTAATGTTTGTAGTAAAATAAAGCAGTATAATTGCATAAGATTTATTATAATACTTTAATTGCAAGAAAATAAGTTATAATTTACACATTTAAGCAATTAAGCTATATATAAATTAAAAAATAAAACAATTAATAAAAAGGTTATTTAATAATACAAATAAAGCAACTATAGCTAATTTTTATTATATTGTTTATAATGTTTAAGTTTATGCTTTAAAATTTAACGTAATATTTATATTTTTTTTTTTATTATATAATTTAGCTTAAACTTATTTTAACTAGCTAGTTAGTTTATTTAGCTACTTTATTTTATTTTAGTAAAAATAAAAGTTTTAAATTATAAAAATTAAATATATATAAAATAGTATATATTTTATGCTTTAAAAACGCTATGCACTTTGTTTTATTAAAATAAGTAAGCTAGTTAATTAAAAGTTTAAAAGTATATATTAATAAAGTTAAGCAAAGTTTGCTTTATTTTTAAGAGGTTTACTAGTAAATTAAGTAGTAAGTATTTAAAGTTAAAGCTAATTTAGCTTTTTTTTAATGTTGTAATATTTGCTAATATATTTTTTTATTTTGATATGTTTTTTGTAATTTGTAATTATTTTACATTTTTTTTTTATTTTATTTTGTATTTAGACTTAGATTTTTTTTTAATTTTAAATATAGCATTTATATAAGCTATTTTTACAAAAGTTATTATTTTTTGCTTAAACTACTGCAATAATATTTCTATTAAGCATTTATAGTTATATAGCAAAAACAAATATTAATATTAAGTATATTTAGCAGTATTAAATAAAAACAGAAAATAATATATAGCATTAAGCGTGTTAGATTTTTGTATTAGTATGTTTTTGTAGTAAAAAGTTGCATATTTAAGATTGCTACTTTTTGTTTTAAAAAATGCTAGCATAACTTTTAGTAATTTATTAAACTGCTTTATTTTAAAAAAAAATTTATTATTAAAGTTACTTACTTAAAAGGTAATAAGCTTATTATTTATAAAAGCTTTGTTATATTTAGTACTATAAAAACTTGATTTGTTTTTACTAAATATTATAATTATAAGTTGTAAGTATAATGCAGTATAAAATATAGCCGTTAATAAAATAATTATAATAGTAATTTATTTTAGTAAAGTAGTTAGCTTTATAATTAAAAAAAAAATGTACTATTTGCATAAAGTAAGTAAAGTATGCATTTATAAGCTTAGTAATAATAAAAAGTTAGTTAAGTTAAATAAAGCTAGAAAAATAAGCATTTAAAAAGAAAATAAGATTTGTAAAAAGTGCAATAAGTTTACAAACTACAGCTAAAATTATAGTATGCTAAGTATATAAGTAGGTTTATAAGTTTTATAATTATTTATAATTACTAAAGTAAAAAGCAAATGTATAAATATAAGTACTAAAGTAAATAAGTTATATTTACGTATTTTCCTTTAGTAATACTAAAGCAATACTTATTATAATTAAAGGTTAGGTTTTTTTTTAAGTATATAAACCTTGAACTTATTAGCATATATTTTTTATTAATAAAATTTATTAAGTTTATTTTTAACTTAATTAAACTAGATTTTTATTCTTTTTAACTTGTATTATTTAATAATATATTAAATAAAAAGTATACTATATAATAATTTTAAAGTTTATGATTTAATAAAGCTACTTATTATAAGCATTATACCTTTTTATAAATTAGATCTTTATTTTTTTTTTAGAAATAGTAGCATAAAATAATCCTAGTATTTATAACTTAATAAAGCTATACTTACTATAAATATTACGCCTTTTTATAATTTAAATCTTTATTTCTTTTTTAAAAACAGTAGCATAAAATAATCCTAGTATTTATAACTTAATAAAGCTATACTTACTATAATTATTACGCCTTTTTATAAACTAGATTTTTATTCTTTTTTTAAAAACAGTAGCGTAAAACAATTTTAGTGTTTATAACTTAATAAAGCTATATTTCTTATAAATATTATATTTTTTTATAGTTTAAATTTTTATTTTTTTTATTTTGCGTAATTTAACTATATATTAAAAATAGTAGCATAAAATAATACTAATGTTTATAACTTAATAAAGCTATATTTTTTGTAAGCATTGCACTATTTTAGCAAGTTATAATAGCTTTAGCTTATTATACTACTTAAAAACTAAAATTTATATATTAATATTTAAAAGCTTTAACCTTTTTATAGTTCTGCTTTTTTTTTTTTTACTTTAATAAAAATTAATATTTAACTTTTTATTTTTAGACTTAAGCTATAACAGACTTTTTTTAGCGCTTTTTATGTAATTATACTTGGTATATAATTTTAGAACTAAATGCAAATTTTAATAAAAAGATAAAACTATTATACAATAAGTTTAATAAGTTTTGCTTTATTAAAACGCAAATATATAAAGGTTTTTAATTTATAACTAAAAATACTCAAACTTATATAAAAAATAAAGAACTTTTTTTTATAAATGCTAATTAGCAATTAAGCAAAAGATTTAATAACTAAGTTTTAAGAAGATTTAAGCTATATTAACCTTTATGCTATGTTATAATTTTGGTTTTTTTAAGTAAATTTTAATTTATTGTTGTTTATAACTATATTTCTTTTTTTGCTATAGTATTTAATTTAGAGCTACTTAGTGCAAAATAACATACTTAAGCTTTTAAAGCTAATTTTATTATTTTTTTATAGCAAAGTTATATTTTTATATCTAAATACTATATATTTAAGTAAACTAAAAGTTATAAACAAACTTAATATAAAAAGTAAGCTAATAATTAATATATTTTAGAATTTATTTAAGCTTATATATAAAAAGATTATTATAATTAAACAGCTTTAAAACATTATTTTTTTTATTTTATATGCTAAAATTAATTCTAAAAATATTTAATGTTATATTACTAAGCTTAACAAAATATTATTAAGCTAATTTTACAGCTAGAACTAAATAAGTTTAAGTTAGATTAATATGCTAAAAAAGATATAAATATGTTTAAAAAAAAACAAAAATAATACAAAAAAAAAATTTATATATTTAATAAATTAGTATAATGTGATTTATTAGTTTTAAAAAAATATAAAAGTAAAGTTATTAAACTTATTAATTATACAGAAAAAAAAAGTATATTTATAAACGTTATAAGGTTTAAAAATCTTGCTGCTATTTATAAAACTCTAGCTTTTGCTAACTTTAATTTTGCTACTATTTATAGTTATTTAAAAAATATAGTTTTTATTTAGTAAAGTTATTAATGCTAGAAAAAAATCTATAGTTTTTTATTTTTTTTAAAAGATAATATATAAGAACTAAATATTTATAACTTAACAAATAACTTAAAAATATTACTAAAAAGGCCTTTATTAAAACGTTTATGTTATAATTGCTAATTGCTTTAATTGCTAAAAATCTATAAATAGCAAAAGAACTAAAAAATACTATTTTAACTATTTTCTGGACTTTTTAGTTTTATAAGTTATAAATATACAAATTATGCTATTAAGCAATAAATTTAAAGCTATTATAAAAACAAAAAGTAAAATAATAACTTATTTAAAAGCTAAACTTTTAAAACATATAGATTTTTTAGTAATACTTAAGTTTATTAAGAAAAAAATTGTGTTTTAATATAAAGTTTTTATTAAAATTAAGTATAATAATAGCTTTAAGTTTAAAAAAAAAGTAAAAAATGCAGTAAATACTTTAAAATATAAAATAAACTATAGCTTTGCTTATTATTTTTAAGCTTAAAGCTTTATTAAAGAAAGCTATAAACTAATAAAAAAAAGCCTTATATAAATAACAAATAAAACCGGAAAAAATTAGCTAAATTATTTAAATTTAGTAGTATAAGCAGATTATACTTTTATATGCTATTATAGCTATAGCTTATATAAGCTAATATATAAAAAAATGCTAATTTTACTAGTAAAAAATGTAATACTAACGTAAAAAATAATTAAATAGCAAAATAGTGCTTTTTATAAAGATTTTATTAAAGCTAAAGTTAAGCAGCTAAAATGCTACAACTAAAATATTATAAAAGTTAAAGCAATTATAACTAAAAAAAAAAAATTAGCTGCAGAAACTAAATTTTAAAGAAACGCTTATAAAATTAAGTAACTATTTAAAAAAAGCTTGCTTGTTTTTTTTTATAATACTGTGCTTTTAATAAATAAGTCTAACAATAAAAAACTGCTATATTAATAAATTAGCTTTTATTAAGTTAAAAAAAAGGTTAATTACGGATAATACTAATTAGTAAAATTATTAAGAAAAAAATTAAAAAGGTTGTTTTTTGCTAAAAGGTTAAAGCAATTTATATAAAATAACTAAAAGTACTAAAAGCTAAAAGATCTTAATTTTAATATATAAATTACTAGCACAATAGCTATTTACTAAAGAGCTAACTAAAATAATAAAGCTTTTAATAATTAAGGTTATAACAGTTAAGCTACAAAAAGCAAAAAAAATGTAATAAGTTATATAAGCTTTTTAAGTTTAAAAAGCTGCAGTATAGCCTTTAGCGCTTTAAATATTTTAAGCGCTAAAAAATATAATAGCTTACTTTATTTTTTTTAGCTACTATATTATAAAGCGCTTTAAAAAGTAATAACTAATAAAAGCTAAAACAATAAATTTTTTCTTTTTTACTTTTTGTTTTTTTACTGATTGTTTTATTTTTTATTTTTATTAATTATATAAGTTTATATAATTAAGTTATAATGCACAAAACTATTTTATTTTGCTTAAAACTAAGCATGTTTTTTATAGCTTTTTTTTTATTAGTTTTATATTTATTAGTTTTATAGTAATTTGTTTGTTAGCACTTTTTTTATTATTATACTAAAAATATAGGTCTTTATTTTATTTTAACGTTTTTTAAATAGCTTAATAGCTTAATCTTAATGTAAATTATTATTGCTTTTTTTTAAAAATGCATAAAAACAAAAAAAACAAAAATAAAGACTGCTTATTAGTTTTAATTACTTGAGTTTATTTTGTTGCACTAACGCTTATATATAAATCTTTTTACTTTTAATTGTTTAGTTACTTTTGTTTAAAATTAAATAGCGCTTTTTGCTTTTAGTTTAAACTATTTAATACTTAATAAAGATTTTAGAACTGCTAAAAAGCAAAGAACACTATTATTGCACTTTATAAAGTTATTAGTTTATACTTTATATGCTTAAACTACTAGCAATAATTTAAAGCTGCTATTAAGCAATAATAAACATTTAGTAAAATAACAAACGTTTAAGCAAAGTTTAAAGCAAGCTTAATTAAAGCAAGATTTTGCTACAGAAAACTAAGCAGAAATGTTTATTTATATAAAGCTAAAAAAATAAAAACTAAAAAAAAAACAAAAAGAAAATTTAATAATTTAATATTAATAATTTTTATTTTATATATTTTAAGCTTTTTGTTATAAAGGTTTTATATATTTGCTTTTATAAGTATTAAAACTTAATTTTTTATATAATGATTGTTTTTTTTTTATTTATTACGCTTAAAAAAAAGTTTGCAAACTATGTAATAAGAAAAGATAATTGCAAATTGTATTAAAAGAAGCATTGCTATATAAGCAAATCGTTTAATTTCTTTATTTTATTTTATTTTATATAATTTATTTGATTTATTTCTTTAATTATTTTTTAGGACATTAAAGCGTTATATTAATCTTTTAAGCAATACTAAATCATTGTTTACTAATATAACATATAATAAGCTAAGCAATAAAATTAGCTTAAAAAAAACAATTTAATTTACGTTTTAATTTAGTTTTTTTTTTAGTTAAACAAATAAAAGAATTTTTAAATAAAGTTATTTGTTTTTTAGAGTTTTTAAGCATAAGATTTTTTTTAATTACTGCAGTTATTATGCTAGCTTTAAGATATTTAGCTATATTACCTTAAGACTTATAAAATAAACAGTTGTATAACTAAATAATAAACGCGCAATTAATATATATACTAAACCTTTATTTTAAAATAGTGCAGCAAAAAAAAAAAAAGTAAAGTTTTATATACTTTTTGCTTTTAGCTATTATTAATATTTGCTTATAATACTTATAAGGTATAGCATTTTAAATTCTAAACAATTATATAAACATAGCTATAAGCTAACAGAAATTATAGAAAATCTAGTATATATATTTATTTTAAGGACTGCTTTTAGTTGCTTTTATATATAGTAAGCAAGCTTTTAAATGCTGCTGTTTTTTTACTTAAGTAAAGCTAGCTTAAATATATTAATTTGTATAATATTTAGAAAAAAAATTATAATTAACTTTTTATTAAATATATTTGCTACTAGTATTATTACTAAGAATTTTGATCTTTAAACAACTTAGTGCTTAGTTATATAAAAAAAAAAAAGGTTAGCTAAATAAAAAAAATAAGATTTAAAAAAAAAAAAAGCACGTATATTTTGCTATTTATTAGTAAACTTAACTTTTCAAATATTATAGGTAAAACTATTTGTTAGTTAAGCAGTATTAATTTTTTAAATATTAATAAATTGCTATAATGCTTTTTAATCGTTTAAAACCTTATTAATAACGTAAAAATCTTTTTTTGTATGCTTGGTTAAGCAAGGATTAATTGTGCTACTTAAAGCTAAAGAATTTATAATAAAGGCGTGAACTAAATAATCTAAAAATTTAAGCGCTAAGGTAAAAAATTGCAAGAAAAATCAAAACTTTAAAACTATATAAAAAAAAACAAATTAAAAAAAAAAACAAGCTTTTTTTTTATATTTAGCAGAGCTTAAGTTATTTACTTTGCTATTAGTTATAATAGTTATTTAAAAAAAGTAAGTTATAAGTATATTAAAAAAAAATTAAAAAGCAACTATTTAACTAACTAAAACTACTTTACTTGCTTATTTTTTAATTAATACTAACGCAAATATATAAAAAATAATTATTATAAAGGCATTTAGTAATTAATAGTTTATTTTAGCAATAAAATAATTAATTAATAAATTAAAAATAGTATAATAAGTTTATAAAAAAAAGGTACGCTAGTTTAAGGCTATATATTCTAGCTTTTTTTTTATTATATCTGCTTTATTAAACCTTTTACTTATACTTAACTTTACTATTTTACCTATTTAATAAATTTTAACTTTTTGCATTTTATATAAATG
This sequence comes from Xylaria sp. FL1777, assembly GCA_022578965.1. NCBI lineage: Eukaryota > Fungi > Ascomycota > Sordariomycetes > Xylariales > Xylariaceae > Xylaria > Xylaria sp. FL1777. The sequence goes on along the minus strand of MU400777.1, from coordinate 37,341 downwards.
CTTTTAGCATTTATATTTAAAAAATCTTATAATTATTAAAAAGTAATAATTTAAATCAGCAATTAAAAATATCAAACTATATGCAGCAAGTAGTATTAACTTTAATATTTATACTTTATACTTTTTACTTAAGTATATAGCACTATTTGCTTTTATACTTTTAACTTATATTAGGTTTTTTAATTTGCTTGCATTTTTTATTTAACTATAAAATATAATAAATATATATATATACTTAAACATTAATAAGGATTACTTTTATTATATATATATGCTTTTAATTATTATATTCCTTATTTTTAAAGAAGTTATTAATACTATAAATTAACTAAAAATAGCATTATTTTTTTTTGAAAGCACTAGTAAGCTGCTATTTTATGCTAAAAAATATAAGCTTTAAGCATAACAAATAGCAAAACAAAAAATAAAAAAAAAAAGAAAAAAAAATAAATATATATATGCAAACTTTATAACTAGCTATAAAAAGCTTTTTTTTAAAAACTAAAAGCTTTTTAAAAACAGCTTTAAAAAAAAGCTAGTATTTATTAATAGCTTAAAGTATAAAAAATATTTAGCTTACATGCCTTTTTTATGGATTAATAAGCTAAATGCAAAGAATGTTTAGCTAAAAAACGTATTGCTTTTTTTAGTTAACGTTTTTTTGAAATCTGTTTTAAAGTTTTTTTTTATTAAGAAAGAAGTAACTTTTATAAGGTGTTTGTTTTTTAAAAACCTAAAAAAAAGCAAAAAAGTAATACTAAAAAACCACTTTAGCTATTTGTTTTCCAAAAATAGCAAAGCTTACTAGAACTTTTTTTTAAACTTAGTTTAATAAATATAAGAAAAATTAATATTTATAATATATAAAAAATATTATAATAAAAAAACGTTAAAATATTAGTGGTTTATAATATATGTAATCTTAGAAAAAAATATTTATTTTTTTAATTTAGTGCATAATAAAAAAATAATTACTTTTTAAAAAAAAGTTTATTTAGCATACTTTATTATATAAAATCGCTTAATAAACGTAAATAAAACGCTACTTTATATGCTTAAACTAACAAAAAGATTTTTAAAGAGATTTTTATAAACTATAAGCTAAATATTTAGGTTTATAGCTATAAAAGGTTTTATAATGCTAATATAGTTTTTATTTATAATTAAAAATTACTGCAATAATAATAACTTATGCTTTAATAAGTTTAACGTTGCATTTATAAAATTTTTAATAGTTTTAGCAATAAAGCTAAAACTATATAAAAAATAAAAACTTATAATATAAAAGCTAAACATTCCGTAGTTAATATTTATAAAAGCTTTAAAAAAGCTATTATTAAAAAAAGCTTTAAATAATTATTAAAAAAATAATAACTTTAAATACTTTAACAAGCTTAAGCTTTATAATAAACAAAAATTAGTTTATTGTTTTTTGCTAAGTAAAGTTTTAAAAACAATATATAAAAATAATAAGCAGCAATAGCTAAAGACCTTTTTTCTAAAGCAATAAACAGCTACTAAAAGAACTTACTAGTATAAATAAAAGTATTTAAATTACTAAAAAAGTTTTATTATTTTTAACTGCTATAAGGACTTTTATAAAGTAAATATAATATTATAAAGGTTTAAAGCTGTTTATATTATAAACGTTTTTATAAAGCTAAACGTTAAAAAATAGCTAAATAAACGCAAATTAAAAGTTTTACTAAATATGTTGCTTTAGCTATATATAAATAAAAAAAGCAAAACTTTAAAAATAAGTATTAAGCTTAAGTATAGCTAGTTTATAAAAAATTTTCTTATGAACTAATAAAATACAAAATAAGCTGCAATAATTGCTAGAACTTTTTAAATAAAATATTTTATAATAAAATATTGCTTAAATAATTACTAGATTACTATTTTTATTAATATTGTTTTAAAAGTAGCATATATTTTAAACTTTAAACATATTACTAATAAAAATAATAAACAAGTTTTTTAAAAATTACAAAAATATTAAGCAATAAAGCACTTTAATATAAAGGTTGTTTTAAGCTATTTTATATTTTTTTGCTTTTTTTAGTGCAACACTTATATATGCAGATTTTTTAAGCCTTTATATTTATACTGCATGTTTTGCAACCTAACAAACTAGTTTTTAAAAAAAGGCATTAATAATTAAAAAAGTTATATATAGCTTATTGTTTTTATAAAAAAAAGCTTTAAAAAGCACTTTAGCTTTAAATTACTAAAAGATTTACGCTTATTGCTTTTAATAAGCGCTAAGCTTTATAAACTTTTATAAGCACTAAATGTAACTTTCTTTAAATCTAAAAAAATAACTTTTATTTTATTAAGCACTAAAAATGTAAAAAACAAAGGCAAAACGCTAAAAAAAAGGCTAAATACTAATTGTTTTGTTTTTTTAATACTTTTTACCTTAAAGCGCAAAAGGAATTTTTAGTAAAAAGAACTAATGCTTATATTAAAAAAGTTTTATTACAAGCAATATAAAGACGTTTTAAAAGTACAGAATTACTTTGCTATAAATATACTTACAAATATTTTCCTTTTTAAGTATAGCAAGCTAAATATAAAACTTAGCTAAGCTTAACAGTTTAAAAAAAAAAAAGTATAAACTTTTTATAAGCACCTTTTTAAAAAAAATGTTAAGCATTCTTAAAAGCTTTTATTTATATATTTAAATATATAAAAAAGCTAAAACTAGTTTTAATAAAGCTAAAATGCTTTCGCAAGCGCTAAAACTTAAGCTACTTTTAAACGTAGTAAAAAAAATAAAAAAAAACTTATAAAACTAAATAAACAAAAGAAAATAATACTAATTCTATTTAAAAAACATTAATAATAAAAAAAACTTTATAATTATAAGTATTAAAATAAACTAAAAACAGCTATATTTTAATAAAAAAAAATTAAAGTAAAATAAAGTAGCTAAATAAGCTAACTAGCTAATTAAAGTAAGTTTAAGCTAAATTATATAATAGAAATAAAAATATAAATATTACGTTAAATTTAAAAGCATAAACTTAAACATTATAAACAACATAATAAAAATTAACTATAGTTGCTTTATTTATATTGTTAAATAGCCTTTTTATTAATTATTTTATTTTTTAATTTATATATAGCTTAATTGCTTAAATGCATAAGTTATAACTTATTGTCTTGCAATTAAAGTGTTATAGTAAATTTAGCGCAATTATACTGCTTTATTTTAATAAATAAGCTAAAAAAAAAGTAGTTATAAAGTTTTTAAAAAGAAAATTTATTATATATTCGGTAATTTAGCGTTATAGTAAAATTATAGTATTTAGTACATAATAAATTTCGTAATTGCTTTACTTTTTAATTAAATATATTACTTTTTTGCTTTTATAGTTTTATGTTTAAAATTTAATATTGCTACTTTTAGTGCTTTATTATATTATGCTTTACTTAAAGAACTATAGTTAGTATTTTATAATAAATAGCTTTTTAAAGTTTATAACTAGCAATTTGCTTTATAATAAATATTTAAGTTCTGCTTAATAATTATAATAAACCTTTTTTAATTTAATAAAAAGCCTAGCTTATTACTGCTTTATATTTAAAGCTTACTATTATTATACTAATATAGCTAACTATAAATTAATTAATTCTTTAGTTATGTTATAATAACTAAGCCTTTTTATATTTAAGACTTATTTAGCTATTTTATATGTGTTTTTTTTTTTGAGTTATTATAATAATTAGTACTTTAGTTAAAATTTTATTTGCTTTTTTAATTTGCTATAAGCACTATTATATATAGTGCACTAGTTTACAAAAAGCCAGATTATCTCTTTTAGCTATTTATACTAGCATATTAACAACCTTTATTTAAATATTTTTTATATTAATAAATATGCCTTAAATACTGCATATATATTAACAAAAGGTATTATATTCTTTTTATTAATTTTAAGTAGGATTATTTTAGAAATTTAAGCATAAAACAACAAGTTTTACATAATATAATTAAAGTAGCTATAGTATATAATTTACAGCCGTAAAATAGATTAATAAAAACAAAGCTAACATTAATGTATAAATTATAAAAGTGCTTTGCTTTTTTTTATTTAAACTATAAGCATAAGTACTAATATTAATGCTACATTTTCTATTAATTTTTTAATTCATTTATAGTATAGCACTACTATTATTAACTTAGCTAACTAGGTTTATTATAAACCTTTTACTATAACTATAATGCAATAAATATAATTATTAACTTTAAAGCTTTAAGTATATTGCAAATCGTGTTATAAAAAAGTATGTAAAGCTTATTGCTAAACATAAATAGCAACAAATAAACAACTAAAAATACTTTTTTAGTTTACTTTACAAAATCTTAAAGCAGCAATAATATTTACTGCTTTTTAGCAAAAGTTATTTTAGGTTTACTATGCATTAATTAATTTAAAAGCATTAGTATTTTTAGCAAGTAGCGCTATATAATTAATATAAACATTATAACTTTTAAAAACTTTGTTTATAGCTTAAAGCTTTATACTTATAAAATAATCTTAAGGAACTTTTATAAATACTTATATTTTATATATATAATAGTTAGTCTTAATTATATTTGTAATTTATAATATATAAGTTTTGTTTACTTAGTAGATTTAACAATTAAAATTTCTTAAATTTTGTTTAGTATAGCGTAAAAAACCTAAATAGCTAAAGCATTTTAATTATAGCAAATAGTTTAACAACTTAAGCATTAGTAAACAGCTCGAACATTTAAAAAACAAGAAATTTTAGCGTAATAAATAATTGTTATAATAAACAAAATCGTTAAAACAAAGTAAAATAAATAAATATATACGTATATATATAAATAAATAATATTTAGTATAATATTATACAATAGTAAAAGTTATTAAAGTATTTAAATATTATTAATATATAATAAGTATTTAAGTAAGTAATAAATGTTAATTAAAGCTTAAATTATTTATAAAAGCTACTTTTATAGTTGCAACACTATTAAAAACCTATAATATAATAAAAGCTATTATATTATAACTTATAAAATAAAAAATATAAGATTTAGTTATAAAAGCTAAATATACTTTTATGTTAAAAAAATAAAAGCTAGTTTTAAGTTAAATGCTAAAAGTAAAGCACTGTTTTATTTTAGCTAACTAAAGTTTTAAAAATAAACATTAATTTAATATATAAAAATGCCTTCTAAACTTTTTTATAAATATTAACGCTTTTATTTTTTGAACTTAGGTATATATATTCTATAGCTAGAACTATAGCTTGCTTTTCTATTAATAAATATTTATACAAACTATAAGCTTTTTTAAAAACGTTATACTTAAGTTAAGTTTTTAAAACTTTTATAGTAATATTTTTTAAAGGTTTAAAGATTAAAATATTGCAAACTTGCTATGCTTTATAAAAAACTATTTTAATTTTATAAAAAGGAAAGATTTTATTATAAATTTTTCTTATTTTAGAAAAGTCTTAAAAAAATGCTATTTTTTTATAATATTATATTTTAGTTAGCAATGCTGCTTTTTGCTAAGTAAGGTTAATTATATAAAGCCTTTTTAAAAAAGCAGCTAATTGCTTAGTAATTAATTAAATGCTTTTAAAAGTAGTACTAAAACATAAATATATGTTTTAATAAATGCTATTTTATTAAAATAGCGCAAGATTTTCTAAATAATAGCTTGCCTTTTTTAAAGCTTGCTTTTTTTATTTATAAGATTTAAGTAAAATAGTGCTATTAAATAGCACGTTATTTTTAAAATAAATCTTTTTATTTTTTGTTTTATATATTATATTTAAAATTATTGTTTTATTTTTTATTAATTTGTTAGTTTTAAAAGCTTAAAAAGTTAATAGTATTTAAATTAAAGCTATAATTAAGTTATTTTTATTGCTTAATTTATATATAAAATTTTTAGTTTTTGCAATTATTAATTTTTTAGCGTTTTTTTGCTTTAATGTTTTCTTTATTGCAACTAAAAATATTTTAAGTAATTAATTATTATTAAAAGTAGCACGGATTTTTTTATTATTTTGTATTCTTAGGTTTTTAAAAAATTCGATATTTTTTTGTGTAAAAAAAGTTAAAAAAACTGCTAACGTTATAGCATTATATAAGTTTTAATTCTTTTAAAAGTTTATACCTGTATATTTCCTTAAATTGCATATTTTTAATTTTTTTTTTGTTGCTTTTTGCTAATTATTAGATTTTTTATTTAAGGTCCAAAACTTTTATGCTTTATATAGTTTTTTTGCTAAGCTAGTAGTTTAGCAAATATATATTAGTTTTTTAATTATTAATATTCTTAAGTTTTTAGGTTTAAGCTTTTAATATAGTTTATTATTAATATAATAATCTAGCTTATTTTTAATATTATATTAGCTATTATATAAAGGCCCTAAAAGTATAAACTTATTTAAGATTTTATAATAAAGTTTATCTTTAGTAATAAAAAGTAAATAGCTTGTTTTTTGCTAACTATATATAGCAAAAAAAGTAATAATCTTTTATTTATTTAAATAGTAGTTTTAAAGCATTTAACATATTTAATAAAATTGCTAGTTTAGTTAAATTTTTTTTAAGTTATATTAGTATTCTAAGTAATAAAGCTATTTTTATTAATAAAAAAGTTTATAATAATGCTAAATTACGCCTTAGAGTTAATAATCCTAATAATATTACTTTTATAGATCTTGTTTTTTATTTTTACAGTAAGCCTTAAGCAAAGTTATATAGATTTTTTTAGCTTTGCAACGCTTAAAAAAATAGCTAAAATATTCTGCGGTTTTATTAGTAAAGCTATTATAAAACATAAATTTAAAAAGCTTATATATTTTTAGTTAAAATAATTTATTAAACTTAAGTTTTTTTTATTATAAAATTTATACTTTAGTGTTTTTTTAAATAAGTTTAAGTTGCTGCTATTAATATAATTGTTATGTTTTTTATAAATCTTTAGTTTAAAGGAATTAAAGCTTTAGCTTACGCTTTATAAAATTATTAATGCTAATTATATTAGCTTTTTAGGCCTATTTATTTTTTTTAGCGTTATTAATACAAGATTAGCACTAAGCTAAAGTTTAATTAAAAATACTACTTTTTTAAAAAGCAGCAAAAGTATAACAATTAGCAACTTTTATTTTTTTAGGTTATTTTTAAATAATAAATATATAGTATTACATCGGTTTAAAATTTTTAAAAGCATTTTATTAAACTTTAACTTGTTTTTTAACGTTTAAAAGTTTAAGGCAATATAAGCAAAAAACAACATTACTTAATTATTTTATTAGTTTTAATTGCAAACAACCTTTATTATTTTGTAGCAACGCTTTTTTAAAAAAGCAGTTATAAAGCTAAATTAAAACATATAAATATATATAATAAAACTATTATAATTTATTTTATTGTTAATTTGCGCTATTAAATAATCTAATAAAAAACTAGTTTTATAAGTGCTACTTAGCGATTTTTGTTTATTAAATTAATTAGCTAACTATAATATTAGCTAAAAGCTTACTTGTGCTTTTTTAACTGCTATTTGTTAAGATTTTATGTTTTTTTTTAAAAAGTTTACGCTTTTATAAAAAAAAGCATTTTTTATGTTTACTTAAATTAAGATTTCGTGTAATAAAGTTTTTAGTTAAGCTTTATATTCTAACTTATTGCTTTTTTTTTTTAAAATAAGCTATAGCATATTTAGCTTAATCTATTAATTTAAACTTTTGCTAAAGTTATTTAAAAGCAGTAATATTGTTTTTAGCATTAGCTTAAGAACTTTTATTGCTTTAAAATATAATTTAGCTTTTATTTAAACAATTGTTTAAATAAAAACACTAAAGTACCTTAGAACTTTTATTATAAGATTTCTAAAAGTAATATTTGTTTTTTTGTTTAAAAAGTTTTTAGACTTTTTAGCTTACATTTTTTCAAATTTCAAATTTCTTTCTGTAAGCTTTGCTTTTTGTATTTCTTAAGGTCTTTAATAATTAAAACTTTTTGTTTTTAATAAAGTATTTTGCTTAAGGAAATTATTATTTATTTATATATCTTTAGTATTAAGTTAAGTAAAAGACTTATTGTTATTTAAATAAACTTTTTTAATTGTTTAATTTATAAAGGGCTTTTTTTTTAGCTTTTTAGGTCTTTTTTTACTTCTTGTTTAATAAAAAGCAGCTTTTTTTAATAAAGGTTTATAACAATTAGCTTAAAATATATTTATGCTAATTTTTTTGCTTAATATATAGCCTTGCAAAATTTTAGTACTGTTTACATTATAAAAAATGCTTTATATAAAGTTTTAATTAGTTGTAATAAAGCTATTATTTAGCTTACTATTTATTAAGTTATTTTTTTTAATATTATAAGCCTTTATTAATCCTATTTTATAAAGTATAAAAGTTTAATTATTAGATTTTTTACTTAAAAATTAAGCTAGCTACTTATTTTTTAGCTAGTAAAGTTTTTTATTTTTTAGTTTTTTTCGTTTGCTTTTTATTTTAATATTTAAATCTTTGTTATTTAAAATAAAGTTTTTTTTTTAAAGTTAATAATAAGCTTTTTGCTTTAGTAGCTTATTGTTGCTTAAAACAAAATTATATATTTATTTTATTGCAGCGTTAAGTATTTTTTTTTTATTTTTGCTAATTCTTACAACTTTTAAAGAAACTTTTATATATTTAAAGCTTGCAGAAAATCTTAGCCTTTTTAAACACTATTTAAAGTTCTAGTATATAATGTTTTCCTGTTTTAATTTGTAAACAAAGCTACACTTATAAACATAATAATTGTTTATACTATATTTTTAATAAATAGTTACTTTTGCTAAATAAAGATTATTTAACTTTACTTATTATAAGAAATTAAACAATTGTTTACTTTATTTTTATTTTTTAAAATTATATTTACTTTTTTATAAATACTTAAAAGTTATAGCATTAATGCTAAATATTTGCTTCTTTAATAGGTTTATATTAATTTTGTAATATTATAATGCTTATAGTTTTTAATTAATAAGCTAAACATACTAATTCTGCAGTTTTTTTAGCATTTCTTTTAGTTTTTTCTTTATAATTACTACGTTTTTTTGTTTTAACTTTAGCTGTTATATTTGCTTAGTAATATTATTTATGTTTTAATTGTAAGTAAAATATTAAGCTAGTTTTACTTGCTGCTTTTTAATAATAACTTTTTTAATAATTAGTATAGTTATATTAATAGCTAGCTTAGTAGCATTAATAATAATATATAAAAGTTTATTAAAGTTATAATTATATAAATAATTAACTTTTTTTTATGCTTTACGCGCTTTTTTTGTTTTTTTAAAGTAAAGATTAGCCTAGATTTTTTATTTATTTAAATGTTTAATATTTTATAAAGATTTTTATACAATATTTTATTTAAGTTATTATATAACTTTTTAAAGAACTTTATTACTTTAGTTTTATTAAGCAAGCTTTATTTTTTTATGGCTTTTTTACTTGTAAAAGTAGCATGCTTTTTTTTTTTTCTTAAGGCTTGCTTATTTAAAAATAAGTGCTATAAAAAAGCAATAGCTACGTTTTGCGCAAAGTCTTTAAGTAATAGCTAGCTTACAACTAAAAAACTTTGCTTTTTATTTTTTAATAAAAAATAATATTAGTTTAAAAAACAAAATGTATTTTTAATTATTAATTACTTTTTATATTAACGCGTAAGCTTAAATTTATTTAGTATAAATAAGCGTTAAATTTGCTTACATTATAACTTTTAGAAGTTTTAGCAATACTTACTTTTTTTTAAGCTTATTTTTTATTTTTTTTGTTTATACGAAAGCAATTGTGTTTTTTTTTTTAAAAAGCACTAGTTTTCTAGTAAAAATTTTTTTTTTTTAGCTCTTTAAGGGTTCCTAGCAATAAGTTTTTTAGCTATGCTATTTTAAAGATTATATTAGCTTTTTAATACTTAATTGCTATTCTGCTAAAAAAAATAAAAACGTTTTGCAAGCTAAGCTAAAAAAAACAGTTTAACATTTTTATACGTTTATTTTAAGCTTTATTAATTAAAAGCTGTTAGCTTAAATGCTTGTTGCTAATTGTAGCTAAACTGCTTATATTAAGCAAATTTTGCTTATTGCTAGCTAAAGCAGCTAAATATAATATATTATAACTTATATATAAAGATTATAGCAATTAATTAATAAATAAATTAAACATATAAATTAACAATAATAAATCGTTTGCTTATAGGTTTTATAGTATTATTTGTTGTAAATAAAAAATTGCAGCAGTATAATTACACTAAATTTATTATAATACTTTAATTGCAAAAAAATAAGTTATAACTTATGCATTTAAGCAATTAAGCTATATATAAATTAAGAAATAAAACAATTAATAAAAAGGCTATATAATAATATAAATAAAGCAACTATAGCTGATTTTTATTATATTGTTTGTAATGTTTAAGTTTATGCTTTAAAATTTAGCGCAATATTTACTTCTTTATTTTTATTATATAACTTAGCTTAAACTTACTTTAATTAGCTAGTTAACTTGTTTAGCTACTTTATTTTACTTTAATAATTAATAATAAAAAGCTAATAATAAGGAAAATGTTATACACTACTATAATATAGCTAATATAATAATAGTATAGCTTTAAGATTTTAGTATGCTTAATAAACATATATTTTATAAATATTAGCTAAATATAACCTTATTGCACTAAGTTATTTACTTTTATTTTTAGGATTAGTATTACTGCTAAAAGGCATTATAACAAGCAGTTTATAATATATAAAAGCTAAATACTAATTAGCATATATACTTAGACTAAGCTAAACAAAAATACGTACTATAAAGAATATAATAGCTAAAGCAAAGTAGATTTTTAAATAACTATAATAAGTTAACAGCTATTTTTAGCTACAAATTAGATTTATAAACGTACTAAAGTAAGCATAAGCTAAAGTAGTAGTAATAGTAATAATAGTAAAGTTAGTTATTAAAACAAGTAAAATTAGTAAAAGTAAGCAAACAGGCATTCTTTTTAACATTTATATAATTAGCATTTTAGCTATGTATAGCTTTATTAGCTACTTTTGCAATTAGTATACTTTTATATAAATTGCATTTTATTTTTCGACTTTAATAATGCTTAAAAAATCTTTACTTAAGTAAGTTATAGCTTTATTAGCAACTTTTTTTTTTATTTACTTTTAGATAACCTTTTTAACTATATATATTTGTGTATACATTATACTGTTTAAATATAAATTAAATATGTTAGTATATATATTGCATATAAACTAACTACTAACTAAAATAGCTAAACATTTTTGCAAAGCTATTTTAGAACTTTTAATAGCTAGATAGTTTTATAAAGCTATTGCTAAACTAGACTTATTTTTTTTGTAGTACTAACTTATATAAACTGCTTTTAAATATATACTAATTGCAACTTAACAATACCTTTAATAAAATAGTTTAGATTAAATAATTAGTTTACTATATTTTTACTAGCTTTTTTATTTTTAACAATTTTATAACTGAACACTTTTATTAAACTATTTAACTTTTTGAATTAATACTTCTTTAAGTTTTTTAAAATACTTAGCGCATAGTATAATTAGTGCTAGTCCTGAAGTATTTTTACTTCTTGATTTAAAAATCTTGTTTTTAAGCGGTAATATTTTTATGCTTTTGCTGCGCTATTAACGTATAAACTCTATAAATTTTATAAACGTTTAAAATTTCCTTAAAAACCGAAGTATTTTATATATAGTATAATTTATACTGTTTTAAAAATACTTATGCTTTTTTAGATAGCTTATAGTATATAAGTTATTTTAGGTTGTTTTTAGAACTTTTTTTTAACTATACAGTTATTTAACAATACTAATAGCTTTATAAGCTAATTTATACTTATTTAATTAACTAATTTATTTAATATATATAGTTATAAACCTTGCTAAAGGTATAATACTTTTGTTTTTATATTAATTAGTTACTGCTATAAGTATTACTGTTTTAGCCAGGTTTTAAACTAAAGCGCTTAGTTAGCTAGTTAGCTAGTTAGCTAGCTAATTAGTTAATTAGTTAACTTATTTATTAACTTACTAATTTATATTTTTTTTGATTAATAAATACGTTTAACTTAATATAAATTATATTTGTAATAAAGTAGCAAATTATTGCTTTTAATATAAGTAGTTAGATTTAGTTAATTAAAATCAATTAGCTAACGTTATATTAAATAGCTATTTTAAGCCCTAGCTAACCTAACATTTTATTAAAAAAGCTACTTAAGTAAAAATAAAAGGTTAATACTTTAGCTTAACTTGCTATATAACCTTTAGTTTTTTACGTTATAATTAAAATATATTACTAAGTAAATATAACATAATACTATAAAATGCGCTATTATAGTATTATTAGTTATTTTTTTTTTTGAAATAATATATTGTTTTATGTTGTTTTACTGCATAATATATTTATAAAAGCCTATAAATACCCTAATTTTTATATCTTTTTATATTAAAATAAAGCAAAAAAGCCTATAAGGATTATATTTTTTTTTTAAGTATAAAAAAGAAATATAGTATATTTATTTTATAACTACTTTTAAATATACCTAATTAATTAAAACATTAGAAATTTAGCATTTAAACAAAACAGAATTAATTAAAGTTAATAATTAGAATATAGCTATTTTTAGTAATATAGTTTGTAAAGAGTTTACTATAAAAGCAGAAATATTGCAATAATATTTTAATGCTTAGCTATATAATTAAGCTATATTTAGCTACTAAAAGCTTTTATAAATATATACCTCTTAAGCTATATATACTAGCATTAATACCTGTAGCTACTACGTTTTAAGTATTAATAATACTAAAAAATATTATTAGATCTTGTTTTAAAAAAACAAGCAATTAAAGCTGCTTGTTTTTTATATATATAGCATTTTTTCTTTTTTTCTTTTAATTATTAGAAATGCTTTTAATATATTTATTTTGATTTTTTTAAAAACTAATATGCTTTTGTTTTATACTTTTTATTAAGTTTAAGCAGTATATATTATGTGCTATTAACATTAAGAATGCTTACGCTATAATACCTTTGTTTAATTAATAGCTATATTAGTTTAATTTTTGCTAAAGTGTTTTAATGTTTTATGTTTTTATAATATATTTTTATAGTAAAGTATATAAAATAAAGGTAAATTTTTTTGCTTTACTATATATTGCTTCTATTAATTATAATAAATTTCTATTTATTAATTATTAGATATATTGCTTTTTATAGAAAAATCAAGATTATATATAGTTTTATTATAACTATATTGTTCTAGATTATATCTTTATGTTTTTTATTTTTTAAAAACAACTTATTTTAGTTAATAAAAATTTAGTTATATTATTATTTTATTTGCTATGTTGTGTTACTTTTTTATTTACTTTGGGCTTTTTAGCAATAGTTATTAACTTAGAAAATAGCTTATATATGTTGTTAATATTTATACAAACTATATTAATATGCTAGTTATTACTTTTAGCTGCTATTTAATAATTAGTAGTAGTTTAGCTAAAGTACTTCAAAGTTTTATAATTATAGCTGCATAGTATATTATATAATACTGTTGGTTTTTATTTTTTTACATTTAATTAACGAATTTTGCTAGGCTTACATATTTATTAAAGATTTATAACGATTTTCCTTTTAATAGTAATAACCTTTAAGAACTATTAGCAATATATAGAATTAGCATTACAGCAAACTAGCTACTTATTTATAATTATTATGGTTTGCTTAATATTTAAGCAACAAATATAGCGCTTAACTCTTTACGTTTTATGTTTTACTATTTAAAGCTAGATAATAGTTAACTAGTTAATAATGCAAAACTAAAAGCTTTATTTTTAAATAAAGCGTTATATTATACTTAGTATTAAAACAACTTTTATAAGTATAAATTTATTATATATATATTATGTTAAACTATTAAAGCTTATAGCTATATAATTATTATACTTAAATTAATTAATAACTAAAACTTTACTGCTAAAGCTATATATTATATTATAGTTAACTTATATTTTATGTTAATTAAATAGCAAACTACTAAATTAAACTATTTATTACTATTATTAAATAATATATGTTTTAGCTGCTATATATTAAAACATTTCTTATTATTGTTAGCTAAAATAAACTACTATTATACTTTTTATGTTCGGTTTATAGAGTAGGTAACTATAAAGTGGAAAAAACACTAGCAATAACTAGAACATAAGCATAATTAATCGGTTAAATTAAAAGATAAACAGAACAATTTATATAAAAAAACCTTGTTTTTACTTAAGCAAGTATATAACGTACGCTAAGAATAGCTGCTTTATTAGCAGTACGAAGTATAGAAAAATAGCTTAAGTTTAAGTAGTTTATTATACTATATATATACTTTTAAGTTTTTTGCTATAACTACAATAAATAGCAATATTTTATAACATATAATTAGTATTAGTTAATATAAGTTTAGTTTTTTTAAGTTAGTAAATAAGTTATAAGTTATTATAAAAAACTTTATAATATTTAAGTCTTAATTTTAGATTTGTTTTCTTTTTAAATCTATTAGTTATTTTAGCTATTTATTGATTTAATTATAGTAGCACACATATTATAAAAATAAAATATTTAGTAATTATTATTAGCTATTTTTTCTAAGTAAAAAAATCATTTAAATTCTTATAAAATAATAGAATTAATTTTTTTTATAACAGAATTAATGTTTTTTATAGCAAGCAATACTTGTTTTACTTTTTGTAATAATATATTATTTAATATATAATTAGTTTTATTTGTTTTTATATTATTAAAACGCATATTTAAATAAAGCTGCTTTATAGCATTTTGAGATAGTTTTATAAAACACTTATAAAAGGGCTATTTTTTTCTGGTGTGTTAAGTATACTTAATAGTTGGTTTAACGCTATAAACGTTTTTATTTAAGGCATTTTAAGCATAGGTTTTTTTTAGAATAAATAACTTTATTTGTTTTTAAGTATTATAATTAGTATTTATTGTTTTAATGCTATTTTTAATTATAACATAGCTATTTTATAAATATTTGCTTTTATAAGTAATAGTAAATATAAATAAATCTTTTTTATTATATGTTTATAAAACTAGTTTTTAATCTATAAAAAGTAATAAAGATTTTAGTAGTGTTAAAATTATAACGTTAAAAAATTAATTCTTTATTAATTTTATTTTATTAGTAAATATTATATAATATAAATAGCAAATTAAATAGCTAATATATATAAGATTCTTTAAATAAACAAAAGGATCTTTTGTTTTTATAGTAATAACTAGTATATATATATTATATTTAGAATTAATAATTTGCTAAACAAGAAATAATGTAGCTAAAAAATTTGCTATGTCTTTTTAAGCATTTAAAACACTGTTTAGGTAGTATTAAGCTTGTAACCTAAATTAAAGCAGCAGCTAGATTTTAGGCCTTACGCGTAAACAATTTTCCGCTTTTATAAGGATTAATGCATAAAAGCTTAACTAGTAGTTTATTAATTAATTTTTTTATAAAAGTAAAGCATAATAGTTATTTTTTTTTTTTTTAATAGCTTTAAGCTTTTAGTTAGCATAAAGCTATTATAGCTAACTATTTTTTTATTTTTAACTTTTTGTTGCTTAGTATTAACTTTATAGTAAAATTATTAATAATATAATTAAATCTGGTTTTTTTTAAATATTTATTAACTTTTTAAATTTTAAGTTGTATTATACTTTAAAATTAATATTAAACAGAGGTTTTAAGTGCAATGCTAAACAGATTTATACTTTTTTTTTAATCCTATAGATTTTAACAATAAATATTTATATTATTATAGCTTTTCTTTTTACTTCGGCAATTTGTTTGTACGGAAAAAAAGTTTTAAGCATTAAGAATTAAAAATATATTTATAACTGTAAGCCTATTTAAAGAGAATCTAAAAAGTTAAATAAAACTAGTTGTTATTTAGCAATAATGCTAATAAAAAAAAAAAATAAGTCTTGTTACAATTATGCTTTTTAAATAAAATACGTAATTATGTAATAATTGCATATAGTATTATTTTTTATATGTGCTGTTTTTATATTTTAAATTAGTTTTTTTAGTAGGCTTATTAAACCTAGTTCATTGTTTTGCAAAGAGGGCATTTTAAAAGTAAAAAGTAAAAGGCTTTAATAAAAAGCTTAATAATGTTGCTAAAAGAAAATTAATTATTAATATAGTAAACAATAGTAATAAAACTAACTTTTTAGCTAATAATTGTATATTAAGGATTAAGCTATACTAGTTATAACATTTATAGTAAAAAGTAACGCTTAAAAACAAATTTTATTAAAGATATAATATTTTTAGTTTTTAATTTTTGCTTTAATAACTTAAATAGTGCTATTACTTTTATTGCTGCTAGCATTTATAAATATATAGCTATTATTTATTACATTAATAACTTAAGTAGTGCTAATATTTTTGTTGCTGCTAGAAATTATGAGCGTTTTGCGTTTTTTTTTTTTTTTTTTTAGATATAAAGTAACTATACCTTTTAGTTTTTAGCACTAATTTTATTATTACTACTAGAATAAAATAGCATAAAATAAAGTAGCATAGCTATAAATACTAGTTTAATACTTTTATATATTAAATAAACTATATAGTATATATTTTAATATAATAAATTAATTAGTATTAAAGAAATAAAATAATTAAATAAAATATGCTTAATTAATGCTAAACTTTTATAACTTTTACTGTTTGTTTTTTTTATATGTTTTAAATCTATTGCTAAGTTTGTAAAAAAATAGGTATACTCCTTGTTTAACTATATTGCAACTAAGCTATACTTAAACATATTATATAATTACTTTATTTATTATAATTTATTTTATTACTTATTTATACATTTTATATAGCTATATGTAAAAAGGTTAGTTAAGCATATATATTAAAGAAAGCATAAGCTTTTTATAAGTTTTAAAGTGTGCTATAAGCTAACTACTTTAAAACTTAAAAAGTGCCTTAAATTAAAAAAAAAGTAATATTAAAAAATATATAATAACTTTTTTTTTTTTTTTTTGTTTTATAAGCACTATTTGTTCATTTAGCTAATTAGTATGCTATTAATGCTATGGCTAGCTATTAATAGGTTTAAAAGGACAGTAAGTGGGCTAAAAAACATACTAACTACTATAGAAAATTTACCTCTTTTATAAAAGGTAAAAAAGTAAAGTAGCAAAAAAAAAACATAAATGCGTATATAGCATAAAAGCAGCCTTTATATAAGGGTTGCTAAGGTAGCACTAGCTTAGTTAATAAACTAAACATACTAAACAGTTAAGCTAAGCATTTCTAGTAGTTAACATATTATTAATTAATTGATTAATTAATTAATTTACTTTAATGTTAGGTATAAAGCTTTAGCTACTTTGTATACTTTTTAAAAAGTTTTAAATATAGCAAACTTTATTTATAATATAGTAAGATATATTAGTACAAAAAGTTCAATTAATTAATCGATTAATTAATTAAGTAATTAATTAGTTTAACTAATATATATAGTATATTACTACTAGATATAATGCTATTTTATGCCTTTAAGGGCTTTATTATTTTAATGCTTATAGTTATTACAACTTAATTTTTTAAGCTAAAAACTATTAGTTCTTTGTTTAATGTGCAGATTATTTAGCAAGTAGTTAATATATTATAAGATTTTAATTATTCTATATTTTTCTTTCTTTTATATTAATAAATCTGTTTTTTAATTTGGTTTTTATGTTTATATTATTTAATTTATTTATTAATGCTTAGCAATTAATAAAAAAGCAGGTATTTAAAAAAACATTTAGTTTTATACTGCTAAGTAACTATATGCTATTTAAATTAGTAGACTTTAATAATTAAACATATATAAATGAGAATTTTTTGCTGCTTTTTTTTTTATTGTTGGTTTTTTTGCTACTATTTGTTATTTTGTTTAAACATAAAGCAACCTTAAGGAACGTTTTTTCTTAAGCCTTATATTTAATTATAGCTAAGCTAGTTATATAAGCTATGCTTGTTCAGCTAAAAATAACAGGCAATTTAGTAACTTTTAGTACTTTTACTTTTTGTTTTTTAAAACTAGGAAACAGTAGTATAATATTACTCTTTAAAGCTAAATAATATATTGTTTTATTATTTATTTTTTTAACAAAGATATAAGCAGGCAGTTCTATATAAAAATAAACATTTAACGCTAAGCGAATATATATTGCTATAAAAAACAAAATAAACTTTTCTGCTAGAAATTTACTTCTGTTTATTATACTTAGACTAAAATAAATATTAGTTATTATAATAATTAGTATTTCTTTACTAAATAAATTGTAAGCTAAAATAGCTAAGTTAAATTTTATGTTTTTATAAGAACTTTCTTTTTTTTTTTTATTACTTGTATTTATTTATGCATATAAGTATTCTTAAACTTTAGTAAAATATTTTATTGTTAGTATATTTAGCTTATGTTTTAACAAAAAAATAAATAAAAATAAAGTATAATTATTGCACTATAAAAACAACTATACTGCTTTAAAATTAATAATATGCTATAGCTTATTATTACGTATAATAAGTTAAAATCTATTAATAAGCTTAAAATAAAGCAATAAAAAGTTATTTGTTGCTTAAGCATTTAGTGTATTTTAGTCTTTTTTGGTTTAAGTTTTAAAACAAAATTAATTTAGAAAACTATGTAATTGTATATTGCTTTGTGCTTTTATTTGCTGTTTTAAGCAAACTAATTTTGCAACGTTTTTTATTAGTGCTAAGCTTTTAGCTTTTTTAATAACGCAAACAATTTAAGCAGTTATTGCTTTTTTATTACTATTGTTTATAATTTTAATAGCTTTATAAGTAGTATAACTTTTATGTTTATTATTTATATTTTATATATATTAATTGCTAAAATTATAATTATTGCTTTTTAAGTTTTATTATTAGCATTTTTTTTATTTTTTATGCGTTAAGTGCTTACTTGAAGTATAGCTATATGTTGCTTATATAAAAGCTATTAAATTTGTTAAACTTTTAGCTAGCAATATGCTACTTATTAAAGAAAACTAGGCAAAATTGCTAGTTATAAAAATATATAAAAAGCTATTAAATTGTTTTTTGTTTTTTATATTACGGTTTTTACGTATAGCTTTTTTAACTTAGAATAAAAGTTTAGCTAAAACTATGCTAATTTTATTAATAATAAAAACAAGCTTATTTTGCTATAGTTATATAATACTTTTATTTCTTAATGTTAAACTTTAAAAAGTTTGTTTACTATGCACTTTAAACTTTATTACTAAATATATTATAATGTTATTAATACTTGCTGCTGCGCTTTTAGTAAAAACAGTAATTAATATTTTGTTTTTTTTTCTTAACTAAAGGAATACTTTATATATAGCTTAAATAATAACAGATTTTTTAGTGCTGCTTTGTTTTTTTAAAAAACTAATAGTAGTAAGTAGTTTTAGTATATTTTTTTGTACTACGTTAGCATTAAAATTAAGCTTTTAGTACACAAGTAAAACTGCTTTACT
This sequence comes from Xylaria sp. FL1777, assembly GCA_022578965.1. NCBI lineage: Eukaryota > Fungi > Ascomycota > Sordariomycetes > Xylariales > Xylariaceae > Xylaria > Xylaria sp. FL1777. The sequence continues at coordinate 17,697 of MU400777.1, read as the reverse complement.
TTGTTCTGCATTTAAACTTTTTTTTGTATATATTATATAGCTAATAATGCAGTATTTTATTAAAGGAAAATATTTAACAAAAGCAGTATTGCTTTCAAAATTATTTAATGCTAATATTTAGAAATACTATTAGTTTTAATTAAACTTAAAACTTAATATTATAAACTTATTTTTTTTAACTGGGTTTTTATAGTTATATATGCAACTTAGCCTTTTTAAAATAATGTACTTATTTTTTTCTTTAATATGGTTTTTTAAAATTGCTAATTTAGGTTGCACTAGTTATATTAATGCAACGCTAATTTATTTAGCTAGTATAACATTATTACTATTTTTACTATTTCTTATTTAGTTAAGAATATTTATTTAATTTTTAGTAAATATATTAAAACGCGCATTTTTAACGTTTTTAACGTTTGCTTACTAAATAAGTTGTTTAAGGTTATTTAATATATTAAGTAGCTTATTTATTTTTTTAAGTAATTGTTTAAACTAGTTAAAATTATAGCGTAAAAAATATAAAGATTTTTCTAGCTAGTTTTTTTTTATGTTTATTAATTGCTAATTATTATTAAATAGTAAGTTATTATTATTTATTAAATTAGCTTATTGATTTTTTTATGCTTTAGCGTTTTTTGCTGCTTTTTCTTTTGATTTTTTTAGCTAATTTAGATTTCTGACTTTAAATAAAAGCCTGCTATTTAACTAAGCGCAATAATAATTCCAAAGTTTAAAAGCAAGCATCCTAATTAAAGTACTAAAACAATGCTATAAAACAAATAATAAAAGCTTTAGTATAGCGCTTTAATCTAGATTATTTATATTTATACTATTAATAGGTTGTTTATTAAGAACTAGAATTTGCTTTTTATTAACAAGCTTTTGAACTATTTTTTTAAAAAAGAAAGTATTTTTGTTTATTAAAAAATAATGTAGTAATAATTCCTTTTTTAGTTTTTCTGTAAAATAAAAGCTGCTTATATAATTATATAAACATATGTTTTAAAGCATTGTTTTTTTATGCGTATAAACTTGCATATAAAAAAAAACTTAACTTTTTTTGCTTAATAAGTTTAATAATAGCTAAATAACGTTAAAACTAAAGCAATTAATTATATACTATAAAAAAACTTTTAGTACGTAAGTATAAAAGTAGTTAAAGTTAACTATAGCCTAGTTTTTTATAAATAAATAATAGTTTAGTATTTTAAGCAAATTAGCATAAACTTTAATAGCTAAAAGCTTTTAAGCAATTGTTAGCTTATTAAAAAGCAAAGCTATAAACTTGCAAGAAACTATGTTAGCTTTATTATTTGTTATAAAGAATAGCACAATAAAATTGCTTTTTATTTCTTTTATGTTTTCTTTATAGGGTTGTTTTTATTAATATTGTGCTATTTAATTTAGGATTTTTTTTGCAAACATTATAGGTTTATAATGTTTAATTAGTGCTTTTATTATATAATTTAGCACATAGTATATAATAAAAAAAGTTCGAAAGCATTTTTGTAAAAATATAAAGTTATAGTTATATTGAAATATTAATGCTATAGTTAAATTAGTTTTACTAATACGCAAATAGTTTTTTTTAATTTTAATAAAGCTATTTTTAGTTATATGTGTTGCTTTTACTAACGTTTAAAAATAGCCAAATTAATAAGCTGTTTTTTTATGTGGTTTTTTTTAACAAGTGTTTATATAAGCATAATAATTATTACAAGCGTTTAAAAGAGCATGCTGCTGTTTTATATATAACATTAATAATGTTTTGTTAAACTAAAAATGCTTTAGTATATTTAAAATATTAATACAAGTAGTAATATAGCTAACATTGTTAACTAAATTATTATTTAAATACTACTTTTTTTATTAGTATTTTAAATTTTAATTATTTAGTAAGCATAGCGCACCTTGTTAAAAAAAGAATCTATATAGCTAATAATGCGCTTCTTTAAGCCTAGGATCTTATTAGTGGCTAGGTTATTAGTTAGTTTATACATTGTAGTATTGCTAGCTAGCTATAACATTTTATGCAAATAAAGGCTTTTTTAACTATTGTTTTTTACTACACTATAATATGTAGTAACTTTACTAAATGCTTTAGCTTTTACTACGTTTTTAATAAATATGTTTATATATATTTAAAATATTTAAGCAGTAGCTATAAAATCTTAATATATAGTTCTAATAAATTTAAGGCTTTATTAATTACTATTAAAGCTTACTTAGTATTTATTTAGTGCTTTAGCTTATGCTAGGTTTTTAAAGAGCGCTATTCTAAGGATTATAAGGCTACTTTAATTTTTAGGATTAATAGTAAACTAGATTATAGATAAGCTATGCATAATAATTAGCAACTATAATTAACTTTTAAGAATATTTTTCTGTTTGCAGAAGTAAAGCTGTTTATATTTAATTAATTAGATATTTTTTAGTATAGTTTTAATGTATAAATTGCTATAATATTTATAACAGCAAATAAAGCGCTTTTTAGCATTTAAATTTGCTAGGCTTAAAAAGCAGCATGCTTTTTAAACTGCAGCTTATATGTTTTATTTAATTAAAGCCTTTAAGATAAAAGTGCTGTTATTTTAAATCTTATTATTTATAAGTAAGAATAAAAAAAAAAGATCTACTATATAATAACTTTTGTGTTGCAAAAGATAATATTAAACTTAAACGTTTTAACTAACGTTAGTATTGCAGGCATAAACGTTATTTTTAATAGCAAAAGCGTTTTTATGTCTTTTTTCCTTATATAGAAAAAAATGTAAAAATGCTTTTAAGTAAAAATCTTTATTAAAGCGGTTAGTAAAGCTAGTGTACTGCTATATTTTAAAATATTTTATACTATTAACTTTAGCAAAATTAATAGTTTTTGCTATAAAATAAGCAGTATTAATACTACTTTTAAGTGAAGTAACGCTATAAAGACTTATGCTTAATATAGTTTTTTTAATCTTTAGAATAGCGTTTTTATTAATATTAGTTCTTTAGATATTTTTGTTTTTGTTAAATACTGCAAATGTACTAAACCTTATTAAATTATTCTGTTTTATTAAGCTAGGCTATTATTACTACTTAGTGCTAAAAACATGTTAAAAGCTTTATAGTTGCTTAATTAGTATATTAAGGATAAAGTTTTAGTTAGTTATATAGTTTGCTTAAGCAATGTTAGGATTTTTTTTAGCAAAAATATATATTTTATTTATTAATAATAATAATATATTGTTAACTAAAAAACTAGCTAACGTTATATTATTAATAAGAATATCTATATATAATAAATTGTTAACTTTTAATTAAGCTAAAGCATTTGCGATTTATTAATAATATATATATAGTAAATCTTTAGTATTTTGTGGTTTAGGCCTTATAGTATTTATTTAAAAAACTCAAACGATATTATGCAAACTAGAAACTGCATAAAGCAAAGCAATAGTAATATATAGGACATTTTGTTTTTAAACCATAATTTGTTCTTTTAATTAGCAATAAGCATTTGCTAGTTGTTTTTAATTTTTAGCATAAAACTTAATAATGTATTTGTATAAAATATGCAAAAAAATTAATTGTTTTTTTATAAGATTAAAACAACGTAGCTCTTCAGAATATTAATAAGAATAGCTTATATTAAAATAATTAGCTATAGTATACTTTAGCATTTGTTTAACGTTAATAAATCTAATGCAAAATAAGCATATTTATATAAGCTGCTTTTTGGTTTTTATAGTACGTAAAAAACATAAGCAGCATTAAATAACCTTTGTAAAATTTTTGTTCTAGTTTAAATTAGTATTACTAATTTAGTTAACTTAGCGTATTAAATTATTGCATAAATATTGTTAGCAAACAACGCAAAAATTAAAGGAAAAATAAGTATTACTTATAGCATTTTATACGCGTTAAATAATCTTTGCTTAATAGTTAAGTTAAACCGGTTTACATTAATTAGAACTAGTACTAAGTAGTTTGCAATATTTGTACTTTTTTTTTATAGCATTTATGTATTAAAGTAAAACTTTAGTTCTTTTATAAGCAACTTTAATAAAAGGTTGTGCTATAAAATAGTTATTACATAAAACTTTATAAAAGAATTATTTTAGAACTAAATATATTAAGTTTTAATACTGTTTTACTTAGCATAGTAATTACTAATGATTTAGAGTTTTTTTAACTAACATTGTTTTTTAGAGCAAAATAAAACATTATATAATAATAAAAAGGCAAGTCTAGCAATAAAGAAGTTAAAGTTACATTAAACGTTGTTAATAAATCAAACAAAAAGAAACTTTTAGCCGTAAGAAATAAAGATAGTGCAGAATGCATTTGTTTTTATAGTTTAAAACTTGCAAATAAAACAAATTTGTTTAATTGATTTTAAAAAATTAAACAACTAGTAAGCTACGCTACAGAATTAAAAATATTTAAAGTTTGCTTTTTTATATTAATAATTTATGTACTAGCAAATTTAGAAGTATTAAAAACCTATATTTTAAGTAAACTGTTGTAAAGGTGTTCGTAAATTATTATGTTGCAATAAGTTATTAAACCGGGAAAAGTCCAAGGTTTAAACAATAAAAATATTGCAACTAGTTCTTTAGTAAAGCATTATGCTAGTTATATAAGTAGTAATTAAGTTAATATTATATAATAAAAAAAAAAAATAGTTATATATTAATTACTTTTGTTAAAAATTAAGTGTAGTGTAAATTATTTTTATATAGCATTTTTATAGTTTTTGTTACTTATAAAAAATACGCTAAGTTTAATAGTACTAATACTTTGATTTAAAATAGCTATAGTGTAACACTAAACTAGGTTTAAAAATGCAATGGTTATTTAAATTATGTTTAAATAGTTAAGCTATAAAATCTTAGTATTTAAGCAATAAACCTAAAGGTAAGCAACGTTTAAATTTAAACAAAGAAGCATTTGTTAGCATAGTTTTAGATTCTTTTAGAAAACCTAGTTTAATTTACAGCTTTATATGCTTTTATATCTAAAATGATTTATTAGCTGTTTATTGCTTTATAAAACCCTTTGTATTATATAGTAATACAAGGCACAAATGCATAAAAATAAATAAGTTTTAATAAAACCATACTTTAATTTTTTTTAAACGTAAAGCAACACTTATATTTTTTTAACTTTACTATTAAAATATTTAATATAAAATATATAACTACTTAATAATATTTAAATAATAGTAATTATTTATTTAAACCTTTTAAAATATTAGCTAGATAAAATTATTTATATTAATATAGTTAATTATATAATTAACTAACTATTGCTTAATTAAGTATAACATTTTACATGATTTTATTGCTAATAATATATGAACAAAATAACCTTTGAAGCTATTTGATTAAACCTTATACCTTTTTTATGTTTTAATTGTTATTATAGCTTTTAAAGGCCTAACTTTAGTTATAAAAGAAGCTCAGAAAGTAAAACTATTTGTAACCTTTAATGCAGATTTTTTAACCTAAATACTAAGATTAATCTAGTTTTAACCTGTTGTTTTCTTAAACCTAGAATTTACCAGATATGCTTTTAGTATTATAATAATATATACTAATACTAATTCTATGCTTAAGATTTTTAAAAATAACATAGTTAATAAATTATATTTAGTATAGCGTAGTTTTATAGTTTTTAGATCTTTTAAATTAAGGAAATAAAAAACAATAAAAAGGTGCTAATTTATTTCTAAACAATAAATAAGTAATAGAAAATTTAACGCTTTTTGTTTTATTGTTATAATGGAATTATAAAATAGCACGCGCTACTAAGTACAAAACTACAAAATAGCACGTGCTACTAAATAAAATGAAGCTACAAAATAGCATATGCTACTAGGTATAAGATTATAATATAGCATATGCTAATAATGCTTAATGTTTATAGTTAAATCTCTTAAAAAAAAAAGAAAAAAATTAATGCCTTTTGTTTTATTGTTTTAATATATTTATATATTATTAATGCTTAGTTTAATGTTTAAAGGTTAATTTTCTAGTAAAATAATACTATAAAATAGCACGTGCTATTTATGCATTATGTTTGCAGTTAAATCTTAATTATATATTATATAATACTAAATCTATAAGTCTTAGTAAAAAAAAAGTTTTAAAGTTTATGAATTTATAAAAGCTATTACAATATATTTTTATATAGTAATGAATTTTACCGATAGTTTAATTTGCTTACTTTATATAAGCTTTTTAAATAGTAGTAACATAAGCATTATTGCTTTGTTTTATTTCTTTTTGTTTTTTTTTTGTTTACTTTTGTTAGTTTTGTTTTAAGTTATAGTTTTTACCCTTTAGGTTGGTTACTTTTTATGTAATTGTATTATAGTATTTATAAGTATTTATTGCTTAACTATACTTTTAAGGATGGCTTAATACTACATAACTAATTTTATAAATCTATATAAAGTGTTCTTAAAATAATTAATCGAGCTAATAACTAATGAACTAAACTATTATAAAGCTTTACTAATATATGCAGCAATTTTAATACTTAATAATAGATTAAATCTAGTTAAAAATGTTTATTTAATTTAAAACTAAAACGTTATAAGTAGCTTAATAATAGCTAATGCCTTAGCTTTATAAAAAGTAAGATATTATGCATAATTAGCACTTTTACTATAGTTTATACTTTAATTTTTTTTTAGCTGCCTAGAAATTTGAAAAGGTAGTTTAATGTTTTTTTATTAAAGTTTATAAAATATTATATTAAAGTTATAGCTTTTAAATCTTTTTAAAATCTATAGAACTAGTTTTACTAGTTTATTTGCTAGATTTCTAGCTTTATACCTAGTATACTATGCTTAGTAGTTTTAAAGTATAATTTTTAGTATGCTTTTATTTCTTTAATAAGTATTATACGCGTATATATATATATATATACTTATATTAAACGGCTTTTCTAAAGATAACTATACTATATAATAGTTTCTTTATTGCTTTTTTTACACCTTTTATTATAGCTTTTATTTTTTTTTATTAAATATTTTAAACTTTATTATAGATTTAAAAGCACAAATTTAACGCAACTAATCTTTTCTTTTTATAAGTTGCAACTATGTTTCACTATTTCTTTTATTTTTTACAATAGTAAGCTAGTTTAATAACATAACTTATAATATATAAAACTACTTAAACATAAAATACAATGTAAAACTTAAGTTTACTAGCTACCTAAAAATAGTTGTTAGTTAATATAGTGCTTTAGCGTATAATACTATTTTTGTTTAGTTAAGTATATATTAATATAAAATAACTATAGCAAGCAGCTTAATATATTATAATGCGTTCTTTTTTGCTTGTATTAACTTTTGTTTTAAATAAATTACCTTAAAACTAATAAAAACATTATATTAGTAAGTAATATCTTAAATTGTTTAAAAATCTTTATAAAACTTAGTATATTTATTTTTAGTATTAAATAAAACGATTTAAATTAGCATTAGCTTTTTGTAGCAATTATAACTAGTATTATAAATTATATATATATTTAACTTACTTAGGAATAAAAACAAAAAGCATTAATTTTCTTTTTTATTTGTTTTTCGTGGTATAATTTAAGGACTAAAAGTTTAGTTTTTGCTTTTACAGTTATTATTATTTTAACTAAAGTTAACAAAAAACAATAGGTATTAATATTAGCTTTAATTTATATGCTTAGCTTAGTATAGCATATTACTAGAAAAGTACTTAGTAATGCAATTTATTATTAGTACGTTAATACAATAAATATTATTGATTTTACTAATTGCAACAAAGAGAACTTAAATATTAAAAATATAAACCTAATGATTTTTATTACTAGTAGAAATAAGAAGAACTTTATATTTTGTATTATAGCTAATATAATTAAGTTTGCTAGCACTAAAGAGCTAGGTTTGCTATTTATAGCTAGTTTGTTACTATTATATTATTAAAAGCATATTTAAGAACAATTAGTATTTATTATAGCATTAAAGCATACTAGTATAACTATAATTACTATTAAAAAAAACATAGCTAACTTAGAAACTAAAACTTTGTTTTATACCTTTTAGATTATAAAATCTATTAATAAAAGCTTATTTATTATTTAGTTGCTTATTATACTAATACTTTTTAAGCACTTTATTTTTAAAGATAAAGATATAATTAATGCTAAAACTAAAAGTGTTTTTTGCATACTTTTTAATTAAAGCTTTACTAAAACAACAATATTAATAATAAACGCTTTAAATATAATGCTATTTTTTAATATTACTAATATAAATACTTTAGCATTTTTAACTTAGTTTACTAATTTAAAAACAACTAATAGAAATAATATTAACTTTAATTTAGCTTTAAATAAAAATAATAATAATAAAGCTATTGCTTTTATGCATAATTTTCGTAAGAGGGCTTATATAACTAACAGAAGTACAGAAAATAATATATTGCTTATAATTACGCGTTGCTTAAAACGCAGTATTTTAAAGGCCTATAAAAAGAAGGCAATAATTAAAAAGAAGAAATAATGGATTTTTTTGTTATATTTTAGCATAAATCAATAAATGTTTTTTTTTTTAAGCTATAAGTTCTGTTTTTTGCTTATTAAGTTATATTAAAAAAAATTATAAAATCTTGTTATATATTATTATTATAGCTATGCTACTACTTACTTTATATAATATAATACTACTGTTTATTTTTAACTTTGTTTTTGCTTATATTTACTTATATTTAGCTGCATTTATACTAATATATTTAACTTTTTATATAAGTTCTAAAACTATTCTTAAAATATATTTTATTATATATTTATTAAGTTAACAAAGCTAAACTATTATAATATATATTTTAAGTTATACAAAGCTTTAAAATAAATTAAAAAAAAAAAAATATTTATTTTTTTTGATTTATTACTACACTGTTAAAAATATGTTAAATATAAATAATGCTATTAAACTAATGTTTTAAAATGTTAATCTTATTAAGCTTTTTAATAACCTTTTTTTTATTTTTTCTTTAGTTTTATATATATATTTTTGCTACTACTAATACTATATTTTGCATTATATAATCCTTTAAGTTATTTAAAAACATTAAAAGAATATATAGCTAATAAAACTTATTTTTAGCCTTTTTTTTTATTGCTTGCTATTATACCTTAGTGCTTTGCTATACTATATAAAGTAATAGTTTAGAAATTAGTCTTTATACTTAAGTGTAGCTACATATTTACTTATAATAGTGGTTTTTAAGCAAGCAGCTATATATTTTGCTGTAAATTTTACTAAAAGTTAAAAAAATAATATATAATAAAATTAATAAATAAAAAAAATAGTAAATATACTTTGATTTATTTTACTTAACTAAAACTTGTATTTTTAAAACAATTATTATTACGTTAAGTGTAATATATATTATTATTGTTAATTTTGCAATAATAGCGTTATTTTATAACAATTACTTATATTAATAGAACTTATTATAAAACTACTAGGTATAATAAAGCATGTTAACTATATTTTTAGTTTACTTGTTGTTTACTTGCAGCTAATCTTTTTGCGCAAGTTTAAATAGCTATATTAGTTGTTTTTATTTAGCTAGGTTGTTTATTTTTATATACCCAAATATATTTTTATTCTTGCTTTTTTTTTTTTTTAGCTATTACACGTACATTTTACTTACTTTTTAGTACTTCTATTTTATTTGCTTAAACAAAAAACTATAATAGTTCTATTTTAATTTTTATGTTTATATATAATTTTTAAAAGGCTATATATTAGCAATAAAGTTTAGCTTTTTTTATAGCAATAATTATGTTAGCTATTATATTTATATAACTTGCTGCTATTTTAAAATTGCGCAGAAATAATTAGCTATGCATAAAAGATTTACGCTATTAGCTATTAGTATGTAAGGCTTGCAGTATTTAAGCTATAGCTTTTTTTGCTTTTTTTAAACGCTACTATAACGCACGCTTTACTACGAAGATTATATATTAAAATACTTTTTTCTTTAAAGCTTTAAGATTATAAACCAAGCAATAGCCCTGCTTTTGCGCTTATTTATTTAACCTTTAAACATAATACAAACGTATTTATTATTAAAAAGCATGTTATCTTAAGTAAACCTATTAATAATAAACTTAAGCTAGAGCTTTTTTATGTTGTAAGCTAGCTTAACTTACTTAGCACACGTATTGCTGTTTTAGCTACTAAAATACTTAATTATGTGTTGCTATAAACTTTAGAAAATTAAAAGTATAAATGTTTTCTAAAAAAAAATGAAAAAAAGAAAAAACGTATAGTAGCTAATAAAAAAAAACAAAAAAAAGAAGCTAAAGCTTGTGTAGCTTTTATACTAAAAACAAAAATAAAAACGTTAATACTTTTTATGCTAAAGCAAAAAAAGCGCAAATAACTAAGCAAAACAAAAAAGCTTGCTTGTTAGCTTATATAATAAGCAAGCTTTAATAAAAATAAGCTAGCTAATATTTTTTTATTATTTGCAAGCATTATATAAAAAGCTTAGCTATAAAAAAGTTAATTTAATAAGCAATAGTAAAAATTAAAACTTTTATTTAAGACGCAAAAACTTAAAGAGCTAAAAACTAACCTAGGAGTAAACTTATAAGCAATGAAAAAAGCATAGCTAAAAAAGATCTAATGCTAGAACTAGATTTCTAGCTAAAAAAGTAATTAAAAGGAAAAAAACTTAGGATTACGCTTAAAAAAAAATAAATAAGCACATAAATTTAAACTAAAACAAGCAGCAGTTATTTAGTTATAGCTAAGCAAAAGCTTAGCAAAAATAAAGCTTTTAAAAAGTATAATAAGCTACTAAAGCATAAAGCAGCTATAATAATATAAATATATACTAAGAAAATAAGTTTAAAGGCGTTTTTATATAAAAAGAAAGTTTTAAGCTTTTTTATGTTTTTTTGCAAATGTGTAAAAAAAAAGAAAACTTTTTAACATGTGGTTTTGCGTTACGATTTACTATAGAAAAAAAAGGAGCAGCTATAAAAAAGCTTTGTAGCTAAGCTACTGCAAACTAAAAAAGATCTAAAAGTAGCTAACGTAATAAAAAAGCAACTAAACAAATTATAAAAAGTATTATAGCGCTATTAATCTTTTTTTTTTAAAAACAACAATAATAAAAACATATAAAGAAAACAATGTTATAGTAAGAAACCTTTCCTAGGAAAAAAAAAAAGGGCTTTATAAAAAAAACAGAAATATAAATAAAGTATATAAAGCTTTTAAAAAAAAAACAAAAACTAATAAAGTATATAAGACGTTTTAAAGCAAAGCAAGAACTAATAAAGTGCATGAAGCTTTAAAAAAAAAATAAAAATAAATAAAAAGGCATAAGCATTTAAAGGTACATAGTTTACTAAAAAAAAAGAACTTCGTAAGTTTTTAAATATGTAGTAAGCTTTTATAAAAAATATAATTGCTGTTAAAAAAAATAAATAGCAAATTGTAAGCATAACGTTATAGCTTTAACTTTAGCAATATAAAAATTGTTTTAAGTTTTAAAAAAGCTATAATTATAAAAGTTTTAACTTAAGGCTATTAAAAAGAAAATAAAACATAAAGTAATAATAAAACAAGTATATAGCACTATTAATTATAAAATAGTATAAAAAAAGCTATTTAGTAGTAAGGCTTTATAGTTATATATTTGCTTTAGTAAACGGTTATAATATATAATAGCTAATATAGTTTTTTATAAAACTTAAAATACTAGATTAACTTTTTAGTTATGTAGTATTTTAGCATGCATAAGTTTTTAGTAAAAGTAAATAATAAAAGTAAATATTATATTGTAAAAAAAGCTAACTTTATAGTTTTTTGCTTTAGCAAAAAATAAAATAAATATAATGCGGTATAAAAAATTAGCTTATTTTTTTTGCTGCTTAGTGCTACTAGTATATACGCTTTAAAAACTTTTAAGTTTTATAAACTTGTAAACAAAAATAAATATAGTTTAAAAGCTTGCTTAACTTTATTGCTTTTTCTTACTTTTTTTATGCATTTTTTTGCGTAGGAACTAAAGCAAATAGTAAACTAAACTAATAAAACAAAACATAATTAATAACTTTAGTTGCTTTAGCTTAACAAAAAAAGCTTAATTAGCTATGTTTTTTAATAATATATAATATATAAAGAAAAATTACCTTGCTTAGCTATTAATTATAAAAAGTAAAACAAATTTAGCTAGCTAAAAATATAGTAGCAGTTAAGTATATAATAGTAGCTAAGTATTAAAAAACAATTAAGTAGCAATTATAAAGCAAAATAAGCTTATTAAGTAAATAGTAAAGCATTTAAGTTGCTTAATTAAAATATATAATAATATTTTAGAAGTTATAACATATAAAGAATTAAATATTAGTAGATTTAAGATAGTTTAGCTAGCAGATATTTAAGAAAAGCAGTAAGTTATTAATGCAGCAAGCAAAAAAAGTAATAGCTGTACGAAAAGGCACTGCTAGTAATATATCGCTAAAGTTTTTACTTATTTAAGCTATAAAGTTTTAAAGATATTAGTTAGCAGCAAACTAAGCAAAGCTAAAGCAAGCGTAAAGCGCGCTTTTTATAAAAATTAGCTTTAGTTTTTGTTTTTAGTTTATATAAGCTATAAAAAATTCAGCAAAAAGTTATAAAGTATTAATACTGCGCTATTAAACTTTAAAAGCTAAGCAACGCACAATAGTTTAAGTAGCTTTACGTATATAAGCTATATTAAGTATACTATTAGCATTATATTATAAAATGCAGCTAGTAAAAAGATTATATTTTTAAAACATAAAAGCTAAGCTAAAAAAGCTTGCTTAAATTTTAAAGCTATAAAGAATAGCAGCTAGTTTTTAATACTTAGGTATATTAAAAACGTAAGCTTATGTTTTTATTTTTAGCTTAGCTAGCTTTATTAGTATATTATAAGCATTATAGCTTTTTAAATATAGTTGCTGTTTTAGTTGCTAATAAATAAAAGCGCTTTTGCTTTAAATATGTAAGCCCGGAAGCATTTATTATATATAAACGCTAGCAATACTTTTTAGCAAAAGTTAAAAGATGCTATTTTTACAAGTTATATAGTACAAAAAAGTTATTTAAAGGAACGTATAAACAGCAAAGTATAGTATTAAAGAGTACTTAAAAAAAAGAAAGTATATAAGTGCGTGCTTAAGTAAAAAAAAAGAAAAAAAAAAAACTTAGTGCTTAAATACGTAAGTATAAAAGTATAAATATATATAGGTAAAAAAAAAAGCAAAACTAGCAATAAAGCTATAAAAGCAACTAAAATTATATAATAGCGTATTTTTATTTTAGCATTTGCTAATAAGTTTAACTAGCATAAAATAAGTGTTTTAGCATAATAAAACGAAGTACTTAGTAAAAAAAACTAGTTCAGTAAAAAAAAAAAAATTTAAAGTATAATATATTTGCTTAAAAAAAAAAAATAGTTTTATAATACAAAATTAGCAGCAAAAAAATATACCGAGGTTATATATTTATTTGGCCCGTTTTATAGCTGTATATTTTATTGCATTAGTAAATAAAAAAACAGCAAAAATATTAAAAGAAATAGTTAAATAAAGGCAATAGATATTACTAAAACGTTGTTGCAAAAAATCAGGAAATATAGTATTAAATAATACATAATAAATAATATAGTACAAAATCTAGTAAAAAGAAGTAAGTAAAGCAAAAGAATAAAACCTTATTAAATAAATAAGTATTTATATATATATATATATATATATATATATGTATATATATATGTACGCGCGTTTTTATGTATATATATATATATATAAAAATGTATATTTATATATAAAGATATATATAAGGAATATATATAAAGGAAAAATAAATAAAAAAATATATAGATTAGTACTAAAGAGGTTTTTGCTAATATTTTTAGTATAAGTAAGTACAAAAAAAGCCAGGATTTAGTTTTTTTAACTAGCTTTATTTTGCGTTATAGCATTTTATTGTTTAGGGAAAGGACATATTAACACCAAATTTAGCTCTTTTTAAAACAAGTGCTTTTAAAATAAATAAATAGCAAAAAACAAGCATTATTTAAAGAAAGAAAATAGCTATAGCTAAAAAGATATCTGCTAAAGTTATTATTATTATAGCTAGCTTTTTAGCTAGCATAGGCATTTTGCTTAAAAATAAGCGTTATTATTTTTTTTATTATAGTAATAAGTATAATTTAATTTTATTTTAATTAAAAGTAAAAAAAAAGTAATAACTATAGGAATATAAGCAGTAAATAAAGTAGTATTAAGCATAGTAATTACAGTAAAAAAAACAGGAAAAAATACAAAGGTTTAGTGCAAAATAAATTGTTAGTATGCTTAATAAAAATATTATTAGGTATTAATATAGCTTTACGTTATAGCGCTACTTTTAAAAGGAATTTTTATTAAGCAAGCTGCAAGCTTAGTTATAAGCTTATTTATGCTACTTATTATTTTTTACTTAATTATTAGTACTACGTGTTCTTTTTTTTAGTAAACAAAGCATTTAAAGTTTATAGCTACTATTAGCTTTATAATATGGTTTTAAAGCTTATTTACGTTATAAAAAAAAAGTAATAATTTAATAATAGTATGTTTAATATATTAGGCTAAGCATAAGCTTAATAAAGCAACAAAAGCTTTAAACGGTTTGTTTTTTTTTTTTTTTATTAGCGCAAGTATTATAGGAATACTAAGGACTAAAAATACGAAAGAAAAAAAACAGAAAGCAATTAGATGCTATAAAACAAGGCTTATAAATATAAGCAAGAAAAGCAAAAACAAAAAGAAAACGGAAAACTAAAAGCTAAAAAGTAGCATACAGAAAGAATTATAGCAATAGTAGTAAAAAAACAGCGTAAAAATATATATATAAGCAAACTATAAAAAAACCCTAGGAATAGTATTAAAAGAATTATAAACAAAAAGTATTATTAGCTATATGTTTTACTTTAGCTTAGTGCAAAAATAAACTATAAAAAACCGGTATAATAAGTTTTTAGAATAGCTACTAAACAAAAATATATTAATAATTTTATAGCGTTTTATTAAAGCAACTGTTTAAATTTTTTTATTTTTTAAGTTATTATAGTAATAGTAAATAAAAGCAATTATAAAAAAGCTAAAAAATACAAAAAAAGCAGAAGTATTGTTTTTGTTTTTTTTGTAGGCCTGTAAGCGAAAAAATAGCTTTAAATGCTTTTTTGTAGCAGCATTATTTTTAAAGCTAGCTTTAAGAGCTCTTTAAAAGCTATATAAAAAAAAATAATTTATAAACGTAAAGTATAACAATAGTTTTTAATATAATGCTTTTTTTAAAAACTAAAAGAATGTTTAAAGCTAAGTTCTGTTAGTAATAATTAAAAGTTTTTACCTTTTGCTAAATATAGTGCTAAAATAAGATTTTCTAATTAAAGCTATTTGTTTATTTAAAAATATAATTAATATTTATAATAAAAGCTTTTTAAAAGTCTATAGTATAGTTAATAAAGTGCTACTTTATAAACGCTATTAAAAATTAATGCGTAAATATTATTTATATGCTAAATCAAGATTTAAAATTGTTAAAAATAGCATATTAGCTATAATTGCAGCAATACTTATAATAATTAATAAAATAATTAATAAAATAATCAATAATAAAATAATCAATAAAATAAAATAATTAATAAAATAATTAATAAAATAATTAATAAAATAATTAATAAAAAAAATAATTAATAATATGTTTAGTAAAATTTGTAACTTATAAAAATAATTAATAGAATTTTTAATATTTAAGCATAAATAACTTTAATTAATAATAAACTTTTTTATTAATACTTGCGTTAAGCTTAAACATAATTTAAATTTAATTACTTATAGAATTATTAGATTTGCTATAATTATTTACTAGTAGTTTAAAAAACGAGATTTTGCAGAAATAAAACTTTTTATTTTTATATTAAAGAACATTATTAAAATATATGCATTTAATAATTCTAAATAAAAAATACTAAAAAGGTCAAAGCTTGTTAAAAAAATTATTATTGTTAATATATATTAAAATATATTAAAAAATGGTTTAAATTAAACTTAATATAGTTTTTGTTTTTTTTTTAAGCTTTTAGCAAATTAAAAAAAGTAGTAACGGTATGCTTTTTATTTTTTTCTAGAGCTAAAAAAACAAATCTTTTATAATAAAAAGCAAGTTAAATTAAAGTTAAAAATAGCAATGTAATAACTATGTTGCTTTATTTAAATAGGTTATTTTTTTTTGCTTTTAATGCAACTTAAATTTAAAAATTAACTTTATTAAAAGCTATTATTAAAAAAAATACCTTTTAAGTAAAAAATACAAACTTACTTAGTGCTAAAAAGTAAACAAAATTTAAGCAAAGTTTTATTATAAAGCGTTATAGCTTAACTAAAGCAATTTGTTTAAAAATAAGATTTGTTTTTATAAATTAAAGTAAAAATATTGTTTATTGTTTAAAAGTTTAAAATGGCTAAAAAACCTTAGTGCAACTAAGAAATAATATAGTTTTTAGCGGTTGCTAAAGTAAGGTTTTATTTATGTAAAAAAAGGTTAAAAGCTGCAGTAAAAATTTTAGTTATGCTAGTTATTAAAACTTATGCTTTGTTTAAAACTAATGCTGCTTTTTTTGCTTTAAAAACATAAAAGCTGCAATAAATAAAAGCTGCAGTAAATAAAAGCTGCAGTAAATAAAAGCTGCAGTAAATAAATAAAAGCTGCAGTAAATAAAAGCTACATTAGAAATCCTAATTATGCTAGTTTTTAGAACTTGCGCTTTGTTTAAAACTAATGCTGCTTTTTTTTGTTACGCGTTATATTTTTACCTTTTAAACCCTTAAATTATTTATATGTTTTTTTTGTGTTTTGAATTGTTTTAGAAATTTAATTTTTTAAATTATTTTAGAAATTTAATTTTGTACGCTTATTTATAGCTAATTAAAGCGCTTAAAATTACAAAGTATATAATTAACTCTTTTTAGAGAAACTAACTGCATTAAGCTACTGCGTTTTCTTTTTCCTTTTGTTTTTAATCTTTTATTTTATCGTTTTACTTTGTTCTACTTATTACAACGTTAACGTAAGGTTTTCTTTCTTATTACTTCGTAATGCAGAAAACCTTCGGCCAAAGTACTAAAGTTTATTGTTTTAATATATTATTAGTTTTAAAAGTTTTTAAAATTGGCAATTGCTACACAGGCATAAAGAATTGCTACACAGGCATAACCTTACACAGGCATAACTTTTCTAGCCCTCCCATTGGCCTAGAAAATAATTGTTAATGCATGTAGTACCATCGCGGCTTTTGCAGCCAACCCATCGCGGCCTTCGCCATCGCGGCCATCATAGCCAACCCATCGCGGCCATCATAGCCAACCCATCGCGGCCATCATAGCCAACCCATCGCGGCCACCATAGCCAACCCATCATAGCCAACCCATCGCGGCCACCATAGCCAACCCATCATAGCCAACCCATCGCGGCCACCATAGCCAACCCATCGCGGCCACCATAGCCAACCCATCGCAGCCTTCGCAGCCAACCTAGCCAACCCATCATAGCCTTCGTAGCCAACCCATCATAGCCTTCGTAGCCAACCCATCATAGCCTTCGTAGCCAACCCATCATAGCCTTCGTAG
>MU400776.1:0-46365 GCA_022578965.1 Xylaria sp. FL1777 | reverse complement strand
TTTTATTTTTTTTTTTAGCTATTTTAATAGTATAATATTTATTTAAAATATTAACTGCTATAAACTATTTTGCTTAACTAATGTTTTTTTTTATAATTACTAATAAAATAAAAAAATATTTATTTATAATAATAATTATATTTAATAGTTAATAATTAACTATTATTTGCTATACTAGTTTTTTTTCTTTATTAATTAGTTGTTTTTTATTTTTTATTTTAAGTATTAGTACTATAAAGTATTTAGCAAATAATTAAAATTTTTTTAAAAATCTTTTTGCTAAATTTTTTTAAATATATTTTTATAAAACATTTGTTTTATTTAAGCTTATATAGTATACTTAATAAAGCTTTAATTAACATTTTTCCTTAATAAAAATATAGTAATTTTATAAGCTATATTTAGGAAGTTTTTTTTTTTCTTTTTTTTTAAATAATTTATAAAATCTATAATATATTTTTAGTATTCTGTTTAAAATTTCTTTTGCAATTTTTTTAATTTTTTTGCTTTATTTTTTATTTTCTTAATTAATAGTTTTTATTTTTTATTAGATTAAAAGGTCGCTAGTTTTTAGCTATAATATTCCTAAAATAATATTATAATTAAATATATTAGTAATATTTAATATAATTTATTTTTTATGTTTTTATATAAATATATTAAAAAGTTTAGTTTTTTTAAGTATATAACTATTATTATAGCTAAAAGTATTTTTATTAAATCTTTTAATTTTTTAAAATTTTTACTTATATTTTTAAGAAATTTTATTTTGTTTTGCTACTTTAAGTAAAATTATATTAGCTTATGCTTTTAAATTAATTAAAGTGTTATATTTTCTTTTTTAATATATAAGTTTAACTTTAAATTAGTTTTGCTAGTTATTGCATTAAACTTTACGTAAAGCTTTAGTTTTTTTAGCTATTTGTTGCTTTTTTAGCAAGTGCTTATTTTGTTTTTTGATTTTTTTTTATAAAATGTTTAAATGCTTATTTTATTTAGTACTTTAAATATTATTATACTTTATTTTATTTTTGCTTTTAGTTAAGTTCTAAATTATAGTTTTTAAGCTTTTTTGCTTTTAATAACTATTTTTTAGTATAATTATGCTTTAATTAACTAGTAATATTTATAGTAGTTATTTTTATATTTTTTTAAAATAATATTATAAATGTAATTAAAATTTTTTTTAAATGTTATAAATTCTTGTAAATTTTTATAGTAAACTATAGTTATAACTAACTATTTTAATTTATAAAAGTTTTATATTTTTATTTTTGTAATTTATTTAAAAAACTAATTATTTTTTAGTTTATTAAATAAGTATTAATAACAATAATATACTATATAGCAATTTTATAATACTTTGTTATATTTTAAATTTTTTAAGCATAAAATATTATTATTATTTTTTATTATAGTTTTATTATAATAATAACTTTTAGCAATTAGTTAAATTGCTAGCTTTAGTTTTTAAAACATATTAATTTTTGCGCTAACTATTCATGCTTTTTTGTTTTGTTATATTTAAAGCAATTTTAGCTATAAAAATACTTTATTTATTTTTATTAGTTCTTTTTTTATAGTATTTTTTATAGCTTTTAATTTTATTTATTTTTGCTTTAAGGTTTTATAAATTTTATTTTTTTAAGTTTATTTAGCAACTAAATATTTTAGTAGTTCATAATTAATTTAATAATTATACTATTTATAATTATAGTTTTGTTTTTTTAAACATAATTTTTCTTTAAGCTATATTTTAAGCTTTAATAATTTAAAGTTTTTATAGTTTTATAAATTTGCTAACTATATTAACTTATTACTTTTTATTGTTTGCTATTTTTAGTTAAACTATTTTTTTAAATTATATATTAAACAACTTTAATTGTTTATATAACAAATATATTTTTTTATAATTTGTTTTAATAATTATAAAGCTTTTAAATAGTATTTATATGTTTGTTTATTTTAACCTATATAAATAAAGCATTTAAATTTATTTAATGTAGCACTTTTGTTTTAACTTAAAATAGTAATTTTATATTTTTGCTTTAAAAACATATTTTTTAAATTGCTTTGTTATTTTTTATTGTTTTAAACTTTTATAACTTATACTTTTTTCTTAAGTTAAAAAATCTTTTTTTTTTATAGCTTTTTTTTTTATTCTTTTTTTTAAATTAGCATTGTTTTTAAAAGTGTTTTTTTTTTTTATAGTTATAATATTTAACTTTAAATATATTTTAAGGTTATTATTTTTGGACTTTACTAATTTGTTTAAATTTTTATTTAATATTTTTCTAAATATTCTTTTTTTTGTTTTTTTTTAGTTTTTTTAGTTTTAAAGTACTAATTAAATAATTATTAATTAATTATAATAGCTATATTAATATACGTATTAATTTTTGCTAGTTTATTTATTTTGCATAGTTTATTTTAAACTTAAGTTTTAAATTTATTATAAAATAAATAAAACAATGCAAGCTTAAGCAATCTTAAAATTACTGCTAATTATTTAAACTTTATAGCATAATTTACTGCTGCTTTTATTTATTTTAAGCAATAAAATGCTTTTTTTGCATGTTTTGCTTTTTAAATATTTTTAAATAATATTTTTATTTAATCTTTAAATTTAACGTAGTCCTTAAAAATTTCTTTTATTTTTAGTTTAAAGTTAATTAACTTATTAGCTTTTAAGAAATCTTTTAAAATAAATTAAAACTATTTTAGTACTTTTTTTAACAAAAATTATAAAGTAATTATTATTTTTTAGTTCTTTTTTGTAATAGTAATAAAGTGCTATTTTAAATAAAGTTTAACATAAATTAAAAAAGCTTTTATATTTATAGATTTATTATAAAGCTTTAAAACAGTAAGTTTAAAACTTTTAATATTTAGCATTTTTAATATTATAAATAATTTTAATAGTAAAAGCAGCAGTAGTAATAAAAAGTTAGGTTTTTTATTTTAAGTTATTACTTTAAGTATAGCAGTAATAAAAATAAACGTTAAGTTTACTAGTAATAATATTAATATTAGTTATAACATAATTACTTATTTAAAACTTTAACTTATTATTATAGTAGTAATTATTATTACTGCTTTAATTACTATAGCTAATATTTATACTAGTTTAAAAATTATAACGCTTAATATTTAAGCTATTCTTTAAATTAAAACAACTAGTTTGCTTTATAGCGCTAATATTAACGTTAGTTCTTTTTTATTACTACTATTTAATTTTTTTTCTTTTATTATTGCTTTTTTTTTAATAAAAATAACTAATAAAAGTACTAAAGTTTGTTATTTTAATACGTTATTAGTTCTAAAAGTTTCTAAAATCTTTAAACTTAATTTTTAACTTTTTGTTTTTAGTAGCATAACTTAGATTTAGTTTATTAGTTATTAAGTAAAATTTACTTATGTAATGCTATTTAGCGTTTTTATTTTTTAAATATTTCTTTAGTATACCTTTAAAAGTTTATTTTATAAATCGTTTATTATTTAACTTTTTATACTAATATTTGTTTTTATATATTAAGTTCTATTAATTAAAAAACTATTAAAATATAATAAACTTGTTATATATTAATATAATAAGTTTACTTTTAAAGTTTTAATTTGCAAATAATAATAAAATCCTTAATAGTAGTCCATTAAAAAGGTTTTTAAAGTACTTTTATTATTATACATTAATAAAGGTTTTAAAAGATTAAAAGTAATAAATATATTAATGCTTAGCAGTTATAAAAAATTAATAGCTAAAGAACTAAAACTAAGTAAATAACTAAATACAAAAAATACATAATTATATAAACAAAAAAAAAGTAAAAAAAGTAATAACTTTTTTTAAATTACTGCAAGTTTAATAAGCACTAAATTACTATAAGCTTAGTAAGCTTTAAATTACTATAAGCTTAGTAAGCTTTAAATTACTATAAGCTTAGTAAACTAAATAAGTTGTTATATAACTTTAGCTTTAGCTAGCAAAAAAAAAAATGCATAGTATATATAAAAGCATTAAGCCGCTCTAAAAGCCACCCTTGTGCTAATTTTATAACATTATAATAACAATTTATAATAGCTTATAAGCTATTATAATATAGTTTAAACTTATTAGCTTGCTATTTAACGTATAAAACTTAATTGCTAGTTTTATAAGTTTTAATTAAGCTTTTTTTTTTTTGTAAATAAGCTTAAATTTAATTTTTTAATGCTTTTAAACTACTAAAGTAATTATGCGTTAATAATGCTTTATAATTTTATGCTAAATATTGCTAAAATTTAACCTTTTTTTTTTGTTTAAATTTTTAATATAGTTAGCAATTTTTATAACTAGTTATTAATTTAGTAGCTATATTTTAAACAGTAAAAAATAGCTACTATAGTTATTAAGCTTTAAAATTTAGTTATATATATAAATAGCTACTTTTAATAAAATTTAAAAATTAAAATAATAATAAGTTAAACTTTTATATAGCATAATTTACTTAATATTACTATTAGTTTTTTTAACTTTATTATTATTTTTAAGTTTTTTAAGTATAATTAACTTTATAATAAAACTATTTAATTTATACTAATTAGTTGCTTTTTTGCTTATAAATATATTTATATTATTGCTTATTTATTTTTTTAAAAAAACTAAACATTTTGCTAATTTATTAAATTAACAGTTTTATTACTTTAAAACTAACATTAAGCATTATTTCTGCTTTAATTTACGTAATAGTATATTTAATGCATATTAATAGCTTAAAATTAGTTATAAATATATAATTTATAGCTTAATGCATAAGTAATAAAAGTAATATAATAAGTTATAAGTTTAAAAGTTTATTTAATAGTGGTTTTATTAGTTAGTATTAGTTATATTTAGTAATAATTTGCTAAATAATAAGCGTAGCTTTTAAGTACTAAAAATGCTTATTTAGCTTTTAAATTAAGCTTTTAATAATAGTATGCCTTAAGTTAATATATGTATTTTTTGCGTTTTATAGTAATTTTAGCACTTTAAGCACTTTTAAAAGCGCTATAGCTTAAAATGCTATATTAACTAAATATAAAAAGTTTTTTAAAGCTTGTTTATAATTAATTAGCTTAAATAGCATACTATTTTTTTTAATAAAGTGCTGTTTTATTTATTTTAAATTTATATTGCGTAGCAATTTAGTCTTAAAATAAAAATTCTTAAAAATAGCTTATAAATTTATAATATTAAAGTATTATAATAGTATTATTAGCTATATTTTAGCTTTTAGTAATAACTTTATGTTAGCTTTAGCTTTTATTAATAAAAAAACTAGTATAACTAGTAGTTTTAATAGCTAGTTTGCTAAAATATTTAATTTGCTTGTTTTATATATAATTTTTATGTTAAAATATTTAATAGCGTTTAAAAAACGTATTATTTTTGCTAGTTGTTTTATTTTTATTTTTATTGTTATAAAAAACTTATAATTTATATAAACAGTAATTTTTTTGCTTTTTACTTAATGCTACTAATATTAAAGTGCTAGTATTATAGCTAGTAACTTTTTTTTTTGCGTTAAATAATATAATTAATATGTTTTAAGCTTTTTTAAAAAATATATTATTAAATACAAAAATATAGTTATTTTATAAAAATATAGCTATATTAAATATGCTTTAATATAATATATACTTAAATTAATATTTATTATAAATAAAAGCTTTTAATTAAAAGCTTAAATAATTAGCATAGTAGTAATAGCTTTATAGATTTTTTATTATATATTTTTAGCTTTTATGCTTAATTTTACTTTTTAGTTTTTAAGTTTTTTTATTAGCGTAGTTAATAATATAGCAATTAATAAATAGTTTTTAATAAAATGCTTAAATGTTATAACTAAGCTACTTAGGTACCTTAGCACATATTACAGGTTATATATATATATAGGATATTCTTTTTATACTTATTTCATAGGAGTTTTTTCCTTTTTTTAAGCTTTAGTTTTATTAAATACTTATTATAAAACTAAAGATATATTAACTATTGTACTTAACCTTTAATGCTTTATACTTTCTGTAATAATTTTAAAGCTTTTTAAGATAAGGTTACTTATAATATTTTGTTATACTATAGAATAGCTAAACATTAACTAACTATACGAGCTAGTGCTATTTTTAATAGCTTTTTTTTAAAACAAACTTTAATAATAAACTAAAGATAAACTTAATACAAATTATTTCTAAAATTAGGCCTAAGCAAACAACAATTATTTAGTGCTTTAAGTACTAATATTTAACTATTATAAACATAGATTGCATAGCTTTTAGCTAAAATTAAAGAGCTAAAGCAGCAAATTATGCAGCAAAAAAATAAAAGTAAACAAGTTACTTTAAAATCGAAAATAGCTTGTATTATTTTTACTTTATAATTAAGTAAACAAAAGAACTAAAGAACAACATTTTTAGAAAAACAGAAAAACTTTTTAGACCTTAAAAAACAATTTTATAACTTAAGTCAAAAACAAAGATATAAAGATTTTAGTAATAATAACAACCTTTTATTCTTTAGCTTTAATAAAGAGTATAATTAAGGAAAACCTAAATACTAATTACGTTAAAATTGCTTATATTACTATTAGTGTTACTTATTTAAAGATATTAATTTTAGCTAACTATTAAAGTTTAATTATAACCTTTTTAGCATAGAATTTATTTATTAATGCTAGCTAAAGTAAATAAAAAAACTTTAAACTATTTTTAAAAAAGCTAATTAGAAATTCTATTGTAATAAAAACAAGATTTTATATGTATATAGCAATATAAACTAGAACTATAAAAATGCTTATTAATTAATATTGCAAAAATTATTAACTTTAGAAAAAAAATGATTTAAAACTAACTAAAAAATGTTTTTAAACTAAACTAAAACTTTGCTTAAGTAGTTTGCTTTTTTATAAGCTAGCATAAGTATACAATTAAAACAAGCAAATTAATAAGCTAACTAAAACTTAAAACTATTTAATTAATATTTTGCTAGCATTAAACTTTAGAATATTTGCTAAAACAAAAGCAAAAAAGCTTTATTATATTACTAAAAACTAGGTATACTACTTTAGCAAAAGTTAATAAACTACTATAACTTATTGCTAACTATACAAGCTAACATAGTTAATGCTATATAATAATACTAAAAACTAATAACTAAAAAATAATGCTTAAACTGCAATAAAAAAAAACTAAAGTTAAATATTATTTAAATTATTAGTAGATTAACTTTAAATACTAAGCAAAACTAAACTAGTGATTAGCATACTAATACTAGCTGCAAAAATAATAATACTAGTTTTAATAGTTAAAACTATTTTTATAAAAGCAATAATTATAATAATAGCTGCAATAATAATAACTAAAGATTTTATAAAGGCAATAATAGCTATAAAAGTTAAAACTAATACTATAAAGGCAATAATAATAAAAGTTATAGCTAGTATTAAAACTAAGAATACATAAACAATTAAAGTAATAATAATAATACTTATACTTTAGAAAACTGTTATATTTTTAGAACTTTTTTAAATTAACTTTAAGACAACAATAAAAATAGTTTAAATTTAAACCTTTATAAAAACTTTACTTGCTATAGCTATAAATAACTTAGCTATATTACTTCTAATTACTTTTAGCTTAAAGGTAATAATAATAATAGCAATAATAAAAACAATAAATCTAGTAGCTATATTAGCTATAATAGTAACACTACTTAAAAACGAACTATTTAAAAAATCTAAGTAAATAAAGACTAAAATATAGATAAAAAAAACTAAAAATAGCAATTAAAGTTTTATATATTTTTTTTATAAAGGCTATAGTATTATAACTTAGAAAATAAATAATAAGCTTAATACTAATTATATTAGCTATAAGTTTTAAGCTAAAGTTATTACTTTATATATTTATTTTATGCTGTTTTTATATCTTTTGTACTATTTATTTTGTTAGCTTTATAAAACTATTTATTAAAACTTATGTTAATTTTAATTTATGCGCTAAATGTAATTATATTAGTTTTATTTTTGCTTTTTATTATAAATTGCAGCAAGCATTTTTTTGTATATTTGCATTATAGCATGTTATTAAAAGTGGATTTTTTATTTATAGAGTTTATTAAGTTATTTGTAAATTAATTAATAATTGCAGTATTACTTGCAGAATTAAGCGTGCATATATAGCTATTAATTGCAATTATTGCTTTAAAAGCAGCTTTTTTTTACTATTTTAAACTACCTTAAAAAATAAAAGAATTATATTAAATTTAAGCACTAATTAATGGTTTTTTAGATTATGCTGCTTTTAAGTAGAAATATTTAGCTTAACTAGGTTTACAAAAGCTTGCTAAAACTAAGCTTGCTACTACGTTATTATTTAATTATTTAAACTTATATAGCTTAAAAAGTTAAAAAAAAGCCTTAGTTATTTTAATTTTATAGCAATTTTAAAAAAGTTTTATAACTTATTTAAGTTTTTTAATATTAGCAAAGCAAACATATTGCTATAATTAAAGCAAAAAAACCTTGCTATTAAGCTAAAAAAAAACATAGTTATATTTTATTTTTTTATATATTTATTAGCTTAAAATAAGCTAAAAAAACTATAAAAATAGCTTAATAAAATATTAAAAACAAAAAAAATTAAAAAGTTTACTAGTTTTGTTAACGCTTTAATTTTTTTTATACTTAAAAAAAATAAAAGCTTATGTTTATATGTAAACTATAAAAAACTTAATTAAGTTATACATAAAAATTAATATATTTTATTACTTATTTTAAAGCTGCTTAATAAAATTTTAAAAGCTAAAATCTTTAGCAAAATTAACCTTAAAAATGCTTATTATTACTTATGCATTTAAAAAAAAAATAAATAAAAAATAGCATTTTATATATGCTATAGCTACTATAAATTTTTAGTTATATTTATAGGTTTATTAAATGCTTTTGCTACTTTTTAAAGTTATATATAAAAAGCACTTAATAATATAATAAATATATTTTGTATTATATATTTTAATAATGTGCTTATTTTTTTTTTAAATAAAAATTTCTATATAAAACATGTTTAAAACGTTATTAAAAAGCTATAAAAAGTAAAACTATATACTAAGCTATTTAAGTGTTAATTTTATTAAAAAAAAATTAAATTTTTAAGTTACATTATTTTTGGCTAAAAAATTAAAATAAACTTTTTATATATAAACACTATTTAGTAATAGCTTATATTAAATACTTGTTAAGCGTTATAATAATTTTTAAGGTTTTATAATTTTTACTGCTGTTAATAGAAAAGTTAATAAGTAATAAAACAAATGATGGATTTTCTGAGTTTTATATAATATTGGCTAATCCAGTATTTCTATGGTAGGTGTAAAGCACAGGCTATATATGCCTTATTTTTATAGCTATAGTATGTAGCTTAGCCTATAAAGCTAATGCTACTTATAGACTTTTCTTTAAAAGTTACTAGTTTAACTTTTTACGCAGGCCTATTAAAATGCCAGCCTTTAAAAAAAAAGCTGCTGCCTTTAGTAGTTCTCCGGCTGTTTACTGTAATAATAATTATATACTTTTGTTCTTTATATTTTTCTTTATAGAGTTTTTTTTAGCTTTAGCTTATTACTTTGTTGCACTTTTTTTTTTTTTTTTATTGCTAGCTTTTTACTTACTAATTAACTATTAGTTTTATTACTTATACTAGTATTCTTTTTTAAAAGTTTAATTAATAATATAAGCACTGCTTTTTTAATTGTTTTATGCTGCTTTATTTGCTTAAAAGCAGATATATTTTTAAATAATGTTTCTAGCTTAACTAATTTGTTAGCAGGCGTAGTATTATTAGTTGTTAGTACTTTTATAGGTGCTTAAGGTAATGTTTTTATTAATGCTTTTTTTGTTAAAAAAAAGCTCGTAACATTAAACTTTACTTTACGTGGTTTTTTTTGCTTGCAAAGCTTAAATTTAGTTATGTTAGCGTTGTTAGGCTTGTTAGCATTCCTAAGCTTAAAAGTAGCTCAGTTGTAAGGTTTGCTTTTTTTTTTTTTTTAATACTTATTAATTAGCTTCTTAAAGTAGCATAACTTAAATATAGTTATTTATTAGTTGTGCTTATAACTTTAGCCCTTTTATTTAACTAAATACTTATATTTGTTTTTTTTGCAGTTAAAGCAATGTTATATAACAATTTTTACTTTGTATACTTTTTTTTTTTTGTTTAAGTTAAAATGTTAGTTAGCTTTTATTAAGCTTAAAAGTAGCACTATTTGCTTAAATGGATTATTTTTTTTTTTAGCTAGTTATAAGTAAGCAATAAATATTACGGAATAAATGCAGTAGTAAAATAAAAAGTCTAACTTATAAGCTAGGTTATTTACTTTATGCTTTATTTTCTAAAAACCAGCTTGTTATTATAAATACTTATGTAATAACTTGCTTAGCAAATAGTACTTATTATATAATTGCAGTAATACTTTATTGCTAGAAGTAAATTTTAATGCATAATGCATGCAGTTAAAATAACGTTTTGCTTTAGCTGCTACAAAGTTTATAGCAAGCTTAATATTTTGTTTTAAATGATTTTTAATGTTTTATACTTGCTTAAATAATTGTTTATTAATTTGTTTAGTAGTAATGTTTAATAAGCCAAGCAATTTAAAGCTAAACAGTTATTTATATAGCATAAATTGCATTGCTTAAGATTTCGTAAAATTTAAATTTTATTGCAAACTAAGTATTAATTTTAACTAGTTAAACTTTAGCTTAGTAAAGTTATAAAAGCAAATAGCAATTTTTACTGTTTAGTTTTTTTTTTTTAATATGCTGTTATTTTAAAAGTAGTACGCTATTATTATAAGTAGTTTAGTGCTAAATGCTTTCTATAAGCTTTTCTAAAATTCGAATGTAAACTTTTTGTTTTAGTTAAACATAATTCTTTAGAAAATTTTTTAGTTGCTTAATATTAGTTGCTTTATTAAAACGTTAGCCTAGTTTTTAGCCGTGTACTTTTTATTTCTAAAAATAAGCATACTTCATTTAAATAAATAACAAGTTATATTTATTATATAATTATAATAGTTATAGTACAACTTTTTTTTTAGTTGCTATAGAATACTTGCTAAAAATACGCGTAATAACGCTAAAATAAAGTTAATTATAATTGTTTGCATAAATAATACGTTTTTAAGGTGTATTAGTTACAAACTGTTTACTTTTTGTTGTTAATTTGTTTTGTTAAATTTGCAACCCAAATAACACTTTATATATTTTTTAACTAGCTGTAACTTATAGTATATAAAATATTTTTAAAGGTTCTTTATTATGCGTTTAAGTTTTGCGTAATTTTTTCTGTTATATACTAACTTTAATACTTGTTAAACTATGTTATATAGTACACATAAGCGTTACTTTTTTATATGTATGCTATAAATAAGATTATTATAAATGCAAAAAAAATAGCTAGACTTAAAAAAAACTTTAACGTTTTTGTTAGTACTTTGCTGTTTTTTAATGCGTAGCTTTTTTATAATTTTGCAATACTTAAGGTTTACATTATAAGCTAGCTTAAAACTTTTTTTTTATTTATTATTTATTACTGTTTTGCTAGTATGCTTAACAATATTTTATATAGTATTACATTTTTTGTTAACGTACTATATAGTGTTTAATACTACTAGTTTATTAAATCGCTTAATTACGCCATTTTTTATAGTGTTTTATATTGCTTTAAGTTAGCTAAAAGCATTAAGTATATAGTTAAGCTAACTAAGCAAATAATACACTTAGTACTAAAGTAAAGTAGAGTGGCTAAATGAGCTAACTAGCTAGTTAGAGTAAGTTTGGGCTAAGTTATATGGTAGGAATAAGAGTATAGGTATTGCGTTAGATTTTAAAGTATAGACTTAATAAACATGCAGAAAAAAATGGAAATTAGCTATAGTTACTTTATTTGTATTGTTAAATAGCCCTTTAATTGATCGTTTAATTCCTTAATTTATATATAGCTTAATTGCTTGGATATATAAGTTATAACTTATTTTCTTGTAATTAAAATAGTATAGTAAATTTTGCGCAATTATACTGCTTTATTTTATTAGTGTTTTTAGTAAAGCTAATCTTTTACTTACTATAAATAATACTATAAAACTAACAAACAGGCAATTTATTATTACTAACTTACATATTTAATTTATTTATTTATTAATTGCTACACTTTTTATAAACAGAACACAATATATTATATTTAGCTACTTTAGCTAGCAATAAGCAAAGCTTGCTTAGCGCAAGCAGTTTAGTTATAATTAGCAACAAACGTTTAAGCTAGCAGCTTTTAATTATTAAAGCTTAAAATAAACATATAAAAATGTTAAACTGTTTTTTTTGGTTTAGTTTGCAAAGCGCTTTTATTTTTTTTAGCAAAACAACAATTAAGTGTTAAAATGTTAGCATAATTCTTAAAATAGCGCAGCTAAAAAACTATTCGTTAAAAACTTTTAAAGGGCTAAAAAAAGGGAATTTTTACTAGAAAGCTGGTGCTTTATAAGAGAAAAAGCATAATTGCTTTTATATAAGCAAAAAAAAACAAAAAATAAGCTTAAAAAAAAGTAAGAATTGCTAAAACTTTTAAAAGTTATAATGCAAGCAAATTTAATGCTTATTTATACTAAATAAATCTAAGTTTATATATTAATATATAAAGCTATTAATAATTAAAAATATACTTTATTCTTTAAGCTAATATAGTTTTTTATTAAAAAATAAAAAGCAAGGTTTTTTAAGTATAAACTAGCTATTGCTTAAAAACTTTGCATAAAACGTAGCTATTGTTTCTTTATAGCATTTATTATTAAATAAAAAAGCCTTAAAAAAAAAAAAAAAGCATGCTACTTTTATAAGTAAAAAGCTATAAAAAAATAAAGCTTACTTAATAAAACTTATATAAAGCAAAGCAAGCTAAACTAAAAAACAAGAAAACTAAACGTTATAAAGCATACAAAAAAATAAAAGCGTATAGAAAATAAAAATATAAAAGCATTTAAAAAAAAACTTAAAAGGCTATAAAAAACAAGCTAGCAGTTTTTATAAACGTAAATAAAAAAGATTATTAAGTTTCCTAAGAAAAAAATCTAAAAAAACAGCACAAAAAAACCTAAATACTTAAAATATTTAAAAACCTTTAGCACTTTATATTTTTTTTTTTTTAAACTTATATTTTTATTTAGCTTACTTTTATTATTTTTTGTAGCTTATTTTTATTATTTTTTATAGTTTACTTTCTTTATTACTTTTATATAAATTTTATTCTGATTTATTATATAGCTTAAAAGTTTAAAAACTATAGCTTAGTTAAATAATCTAGCTATAAAAAATCGTTAAATTTTCTTACTTTAATATATAAAAAATATTAAAACTACTTATAAACAAAAAAAATAAAAATAACTAGCTTATTATTTTTAAAAAATATTAAAGTAACTTTATTTAGTTTAAGCTATTTTAATAATAAGTATAATACTAAAATTAAGCTATTATTTATGCTTTTTAACTTAAAGTTAAACTAGCATTTATTATTTAATAAGTTAAAAGTAAGCAAATAGCTAAACAATTTAAATGCTTTTTTTTGTGTAAAGCGTTTTAAAAACATTAATAAAATTAAACAAGTTTTTGTTTATTGCAATACTTTTTAAACAAAAAAAATAGTAAAAATAATACTAAAAAATTGTTTGTTATAAATTAAAGCTTATAAATTGCTTAAGCAAAAGTTCAAGCTTTAAAATTTTAAGCAAAATAAGTTTGTTATTCTTATATTGCAAAATTTTAAAGCTTGCTTAAAAGTTGTATACTTTACTAATTTTAAAACTTACTTTTTTTAGTATTAAATATATATTAAAAATATTAAAGCTTAAAGAAATTATTACTTTAATCTTTAATTTACTTAAGGTTTGCTTAAAAAGCTAAATTAAAATATTATTAATAAAATAATAAAGTTTTTTAAAAAGTTATATAATAACTTAAATAAAATATTTTATAAAAACTTTTATAAAATATTAAACAACTAAATTAATAAAAAGTTCAAGCTAAATTTTTACTTTAAAAAAACAAAAAAAGCACGTAAAGCATAAAAAAAAGTTAATTATTTATATAATTATAATTTTAATAAGCTTTTATATACTGCTATTAATGCTATTAAGCTAGCTATTAATATAACTATACTAGCTGCTAAAACAGTTATTATTAAAGAACAGCAAATAGAATTAGCTTAATACTTTGCTTATAATTAAAACATAAATAATATTACTAAGCAAATATAACAGTTAAAATTAAAACAAAAAAATGCAGTAATTATAAAAAAAAAACTAAAAAAAATGCTAAAAAAACTATAAAATTAGTATGTTTAACTAGTTAATTAAGAACTATAAGCATTACAATATTACAAAATTAACATAAACCTATTAAAAAAGCAAATGTTTAGTATTAATGCTATAATTTTTAAATATTTATAAAGAAGTAAATATAACTTTAAAAAACAAAAACAAAGCAAATAATCGTTTAATTTTTTATAATAAGTAAAGTTAAACAATCTTTATTTAGCAAAAAAAATTATTTGTTAAAAATGTAGCATAAACAATTATTATGTTTATAAGTATAGCTTTGCTTACAAATTAAAAAAAAAAAACATTATATATTAAAACTTTAAATAATACTTAAAAGAGCTAAAATTTTTTGCAAGCTTTAAATGCATAAAGGTTTTTTTTAAAATTGTAAGAATTAGCAAAAATAAAAAAGAAATTTTTAATGCTGCAATAAAGTAAATATATAACTTTGTTTTAAGCAATAATAAACTGCTTAAGTAAAAAGCTTATTATTAACTGCAAAAAAAAAACTTTATTTTAAATAATAAAAATCTAAATGCTAAAATAAAAAGCAAACAAAAAAGTTAAAAAAAAAAAAAACTTTACTAGCTAAATAATAAGCAGCTAAATTAATTTTTAAATAAAAAAACTAATAATTAAACTAGTATGCTTTATAAAATAGAACTAATAAAAGCTTACAATATTAAAAAAAACAATTTAATAAATAGTAAGCTAAATAATAGTTTTATTGCAACTAATTAAAACTTTACATAAAGTACTTTTTATAATATAAATAGCACTAAAGTTTTATAAAGCTATATATTAAGCAGAAAAATTAGCATAAATATGTTTTAAGCTAATTGTTATAAACTTTTAACTAAAAAAGCTGCTTTTTATTAAACAAAAAGTAAAAAAAAACCTAAAAAACAAAAAAAAAAGCCTTTTATAAATTAAATAATTAAAAAAATTTATTTAAATAATAATAAGTTTTTTATTTAGCTTAATACTAAAAATATATAAATAAACAATAATTTTTATAAGCAAAGTACTTTACTAAAACTAAAGAGTTTTAATTATTAAAAGCTCTAAAGAATTTAAAAAGCAGAACTTATAAAAAAAAGCTTAAAATTTAAAAAAATATAAGCTAGAAAGTTTAAAAACTTTTTAAACAAAAAAACAAATATTACTTTTAAGAACTTTATACTAGAAGTTCTAAAGTACTTTAGTATTTTTATTTAAACAATTGCTTAAACAAAAGCTAAGTTATATTTTAAAGCAACAAAAGTGCTTAAGCTAATATTAAAAATAATACTACTACTTTTAAATAACTTTAGCAAAAGTTTAAGTTAGCAAATTAAATTAAATATGCTATAATTTATTTTAAAAAAAAAAGCAATAAGTTAAAATATAAAGCTTAACTAAAAACTTTATTGCAAGAAATTTTAACTTAAATAAATATAAAAGATGTTTTTTTTTATAAAAGCGTGAACTTTTTAAAAAATAATACAAAATTTTAACAGCTAGCAGTTAAAAAAGCATAAAAAAGTTTTTAGCTAGTATTATAATTAGCTAGTTAGCTTAGTAAGCATAAATTACTAAGTAGTACTTGCAAAACTAACTTTTTATTAAACTATTTAGTAGCACAAATAAATAAAAAAATAAAATATAACAGTTTTATTATATATATTTATATGCTTTAACTTAGCTTTATAGCTGCTTTTTTAAATAAACAACGCTATAAAATAATAAAAGTTCTTTGCAATTAAAACTAATAAAATAATCAAATAATATTATTTTTTGTTTATATTGCTTTAAATTTTTAAACGTTAAAAAACAAGCTAAAGTTTAATAAAATATTTTTTAAGATTTTAAACTAATATAATATTATATATCTATTATTTAAAAATAACTTAAAAAAGCAAAAGTTACTAATTATTATACTTATGCTGCTTTTAAAAAAAGTAGTATTTTTAACTAAACTTTAGCTTTATGCTAATTTTATGCTAGTAGCGCTAAAAAAAAAAGAAAAGCTTAAAAAGCTAACATAGCTAGCATTAATAGTTCTAAAAAGTACTAACTAAACTTTTAACTCCTTTAAAATAAAGATTTATAAAAAGTATAATAATTATACTAGTAGTAATAGCTTAAACTTATTTAAAAAAACATTAAAATATAAATTTTATAATAAGAAAAACTTAAGCTTAACGAATTATTTTAACTAAAAATATTTAAGCTTTTTAAATTTATGCTTTATGTTAGCTTTACTGCTAAAATTACAAAGTATTTTAGCTATATTTTTAGGCGTTGCAAAGCTAAAAAAATATATATAGCTTTACTTAAAGCTTACTATAAAAATAAAAAATAAAATCTATAGAAAAAATATTATTAGAATTATTAATTTTAAAGCATAGTTTAGCATTATTATAAACTTATTTGTTAATAAAAACAGCTTTGCTACTAGAAATACAAATATAACCTAAAAAAAATTTAATTAAACTAGCAATTTAGTTAAATGCATAAAATGCTTAAAAACTACTATTTAAATAAATAAAAAGTTGCTGCTTTTTTTGCTATATATAGTTAGCAAAAAACAGGCTATTTATTTTTTATTGCTAAAAATAAACTTTATTATAAAGTTTTAAATAAGTTTATATTTTTAAAGCTTTTATATAATAGCTAATATAATACTTAAAATAAGCTAAATTATTATATTAGTAATAAAACATATTAAAAAACTAAGTTTAAAAGCTTAAAAATGTTAGCAACTAAAAAACTAATATATATTTGCTAAATTACTAGTTTAGCAAATAAGCTATAAAAAGCATAAAAATACTGGATTTTAAATAAAAAATCTAATAATTAGCAAAAAAAAACAAAAGAAAAATTAAAAAAACATAGTTTAAAAAAATATATAAATGCAAGCTTTTAGAAAAATTAAAACTTATATAATAATATAACGTTAATAGCTTTTTTAATTTTTTTTATATAAAATATCGAACTTTTTGAAAATTTAAAAATATAAAATAATAAAAAGGTTTATGCTATTTTTAATAATAATTAACTACTTAAAATACTTTTAGTTGCAATAAAAAAAACGCTAAAGCAAAAAAATGCTAAAAAATTAATAATTATAAAAACTAAAAATCTTATATATAAATTAAAAAGTAAGTATAACTTAATTATAACTTTAATTTAAGCATTATTAACTTTTTAAGCCTTAAAAACTAATAAATTAATAAGAAATAAAATAATAATTTTAAATATAATATATAAAACAAAAAATAAAAAAATTTATCTTAAAAATAACATATTATTTAATAGCACTATTTTATTTAGATTTTATAAGTAAAAAAAGCAAGCTTTAAAAAAAACAAGCTATTATTTAAAAAATTTTATGCTGTTTTAACAAAATAGCATTTATTAAAACATATATTTATATTTTAGCACTACTTTTAAAAGTACTTAATTAATTACTAAATAACTAGCTGTTTTTTTAGAAAAGCTTTATATAATTAACTTTATTTAGCAAAAAGTAGCATTGCTAACTAAAATATAATATTGCAAAAAAATAGCACTTTTTTAGAACTTTTCTAAAATAAAAAAAATATATAATAAGATTTTTCCTTTTTATAAAATTAAAACAGTTTTTTATAAAGCATAGCAAGTTTATAGCATTTTAATTTTTAAACTTTTAAAAAACATTACTATAAAGGTTTTAAAAACTTAACTTAAGCATAACATTTTTAAAAAAGCTTATAGTTTATATTATAACGCTTAGTTTTTAGTACAAAAAAAAAGTAAAAAAGTTTAATTAATTAATTTAGCTATAAAAATAAACGTAGTTATTATATGTAATGCTAATTTTTCTTAAAGCTATAATAAGTTCTTTAAAAAGTTTATAATATATAAAATAATTTCTATAGTTAATTTATTTTTAAAATATAATTAAATACTACTTTTTATTTTTAGCTAAGCAATAACTGCTTTTTTTATACTAATAAACTTTTTTTAAATAATTACTTTTTTACAAAAAGCAATAAATTTAGTAGCTTAATTTCTAAAAGTATTATTAAAAGTTTTATATAATATATTATTAATAAAATGCAAACCTTTTTTTAATAATGTAGTAATTAAAAAACTTACTACTAAGTATAATAATCGTAAAGTTGCTTTAAAAATTAAGCAGTTTATATTAAAGCATTTTAAAAATTTTAATGTTATACTGCTTAATTTTAAGCTAGCTAAAATTATAGCTAGCATACTTAAAAGCAAATAAGCAAAACAAACAATTAAAATAGTTAGCTATATATGTAGCACTAATAGCAAAAGCTTAGTAAAAACAAAAGTAGTAAAAATTTTCGAGTAAAAAACTTGCAAAAACATTATAAAAATACGGTTTTTTTTAAAAATAATAGTATATTACTAAATATAAATATAAAAGTATGCTATAATTGCAAAACTATTAATAGTTTTATTACAGAAAAATAAGCTGTTTTGCTTTAAAAAACTATAAAAAAAAGCTATAAAAAAGCTTTAAAAAGCTATTATAATAGCTTTTATTTTTATTACTTTTAATTATACAAAAAAACTTATTTAGCTAAAAATAAATGCTTTTAGAACTAGCTAAAGCGTTATTTTATGCTAAAAAGTTAATAAAGCTATTAAACTAGCAAAATATAAGTTTAAAACATAAAAAGGCCTTAAAAAAAAATATAATGCTATAAAGCTAAAAAAGCTTACTATTATTAAAACTTTTTAAAAGTTATAAAACTATTTTTATAAAATTACGTTTTATTTAAAAATTAATGCAAAAGTTTTTATAGCATAGCTAAATAATAGATTTTTAGCATTATTAAATGCTTAATTAACAAAATAAATAGCATATATAAAGATTTTTGATTTTATATTTTACTATATGCTAAAAAAAAAACATATAGCTATTAATAAGCTTTCTAAAAAACTTTTTAAGCTATTAAATAAATTAAATAATTATTAAAAAAAAATATAAAAAATTTTATTAATTTTTAATTATATATAATAGCTATTACTATTGCATATAAGAAATTAAATAATTAATTAGTTAAAAGCTTAGTATACTAAAAAACAGAACTTCTGCTATACTTAAAAAAAGATTAAAGCAAAAAAAGCAAGCAAATTGCTAAGTATTTTGTTTTTAAGCAAGTTTTAAAAAAACTTACAATAAAGAAAAAGCGAAGTTACTTTAAAAAAAAAGCTTTTAAATTTTTTGTTAATAAGTTCATTTTTTAAAAAAAGGCAAAGTTTAAAAAAATGCTAAAAAAGGTCATTAATAACAAAAAAACTTAAAAAGCTTTTATTAAAAAAAACCATAAAAAAATAACTTATAAAAGCTAAATATTTATAACTTAACAAATAACTTAAAAATATTACTAAAAAGGCTTTTATTAAAATGTTTATATTGCAATTGTTAGTTGCTTTAATTGCTAAAAATCTGCAAATAGCAAAAAAACTAAAAAATACTATTTTAATTATTTTCTGGATTTTTTAGTTTTTTAAGTTATAAATATGCAAACTATGCTATTAAATAATAGATTTAAAACTATTATAAAAGCAAAATGCAAAATAATAACTTATTTAAAAGCTAAATCTTTAAAATACATAGATTTTCTAAAAATATTTAAATTTATTAAAAAAAAAATTATGTTTTAGCACAAAGTTTTTATAAAAATTAAGTATAATAATAGCTTTAAATTTAAAGAAAAAATAAAAAACGTAATAAATACTTTAAGCTATAAAATAAACTATAGTTTAGCTTGGTATTTTTAGGCTTAAAGCTTTATTAAAAAAAGCTACAAGCTAATAAAAAAAAGCTTTATATAAGTAATAAATAAAACTAAAAAAAATTAGCTAAAATACTTAAACTTAGTAATATAAGCAAATCGTACTTTTATGTGCTACTATAATTATAGCTTATATAAGCTAATATATAAAAAAATGCTAATTTTGCTAGTAAAAAATGTAATATTAATATAAAAAGTAATTAAATAGCAAAATATTACTTTTTATAAAGATTTTATTAAAGCTAAAGTTAAGCAGCTAAAATGCTACAACTAAAATATTATAAAAGTTAAAGCAATTATAACTAAAAAAAAAAAATTAGCTATAAAAGCTAAATCTTAAAAAAACGCTTATAAAATTAAGCAATTATTTAAAAAAAGCTTTTTTGTTTTTTTTTATAATATTATGCTTTTAATAAATAAGTTTAACAATAAAAAGCTGTTATACAAATAAATTAGCTTTTATAAAGTTAAAAAAAATGTTAATTATAAGTAATATTAATTAGTAAAACTAACTAGCAAAAAATTAAAAAAGTTGTTTTTTTTTAAAAAATTAAAGCAATTTATATAAAATAACTAAAAGTACTAAAAACTAAAGAATTTTAACTTTAATATATAAACTACTAATATTATAGCTATTTATTAAAAACTAAACTAAAACAATAAAGCTTTTAATAATTAAAGCTATAGCAGTTAAGCTGCAAAAAATAAAGAAAATATAACAAGTTATAAAAGCTTTTTAAGTTTATAAAAGCTATAATATAACTTTTAGCGCTTTAAATATTTTAAGTGCTAAAAAATATAATAGCTTACTTTATTTTTTTAGCTATTATATTATAAAGCGCTTTAAAAAGTAATAATTAATAAAAGCTAAAATAACAAATTTTTCTTTTTTTATTTTTTATTTTTTTATTAATTGTTTTGTTTTTTATTTTTACTAATTATATAAGTTTATATAATTAAGTTATAATACACAAAACTATTTTTTTTTGCTTAAAATTAAGCGCATTTTTTATAGCTTTTTTTTTATTAGTTTTATATTTGTTAGTTTTATAGCAGCTAGTTTATTAGCACTTTTTTTATTATTATGCTAAAAATATAAGTTTTTATTTTATTTTAACGTTTTTTAAATAGCTAAGCAGCTTAGTTTTAATATAAATTATTATTGCTTTTTTTTAAAAATGTATAAAAACAAAAAAAACAAAAGTAAAAACTGCTTATTAGTTTTAATTACTTAAGTTTATTTTACTGCATTAACGCTTACATATAAATCTTTTTATTTTTAATTGCTTTGTTATTTTTATTTAAAACTAAACAGCTTTTTTTACTTTTAGTTTAAACTATTTAATACTTAATAAAAACTTTAGAACTGCTAAAAAGCAAAAAATATTATTACTACACTTTAAAAAGTTACTGGTTTATATTTTATGCGCTTAAACTACTAGCAATAACTTAAAGCTACTATTAAGCAATAATAAGCATTTAATAAAACAGCAAACATTTAAGCAAAGTTTAAAGCAAGCTTAGCAAAAATAAAACTTTGCTATAAAAAATTAAGCAAAATTATTTAATTATATAAAGCTAAAAAAATAAAAACTAAAAAAAAAACAAAAAAAGATTTAATAATCTAGTATTAATAATTCTTATTTTATATATTTTTAATTTTCTTATTGCAGAAGTTTTATATATTTGCTTTTATAAATGTTATAACTTAATTTTTTATATAATAACTATTTTTTTTTTATTTATTATGCTTAAGAAAAAATTTATAAGTTATGCAATAAAAAAAAATAATTGCAAATTATATTAAAAAAAACATTGCTATATAAGCAAATTGTTTAATTTTTCTATTTTATTTTACTTTATATAACTTATTTAATTTATTTTTTTAGCTATTTTTTTAAATACTTAAGCGTTATGCTAATTTTTTAAGCAATACTGAATTATTGCTTACTAATATTACTTTTAATAAGCTAAGCAACAAAATTAGCTTAAAAAAAACGCTTTAACCTACGTTTTAATTTAGTTCTTTTTTTAGTTAAGCAAACAAAAGTATTTTTAGTTAAAATTATTTGTTTTTTAGAGTTTTTAAGCGTAAAATTTTTTTTAACTGCTATAATTATTATATTAGCTTTAAAATATTTAGCTATATTGCTTTTAAACTTATAAAATAAACAGTTTTATAACTAAATAATAAACACGCAATTAATATATATATTAAACTTTTATTTTAAAATAGTATAGCAAAAGAAAAAAAAATAAAGCTTTATATATTTTTTGCTTTTAGCTATTATTAATAATTATTTGCAATACTTATAAAATATAGCATTTTATATTTTAAACAGCTATATAAATATAGCTATAAGTTAATAAAAGTTATAAAAAATCTAATATATATATTTGCTTTAAAAACTGCTTTTAATTGTTTTTATATATAATAAGCAAAATTTTAAATGCTTTTGCTTTTTTATTTAGCTAAAGCTAGCTTAAATATGTTAATTTATATAGTATATATAAAAGAAATTATAACTAATTTTTTATTAAATATACTTGCTGCTAATATTATTACTAAAAATTTTGATTTGCAAATAGCTTAGTGCTTAGTTATATAAAACAAAAAAAGTTAGCTAAATAAAAAAAACAAAATTTAAAAAAAAAAAAAGCACATATATTTTGCTATTTGTTAGTAAACTTAACTTTTTAAATATTATAAGTATAACTATTTATTAATTAAGCAGTATTAATTTTCTAAATATTAGTTAATTATTATAATGCTTTTTAATCGTTTAGAACTTTATTAATAACGCAAAAATTGTTTTTTAAATGCTTAGTTAAGCAAGCATTAATTATACTATTTAAAAACAAAAACTTTATAATAAAAGCGTAATTTAAGTAATCTAAAAACTTAAGCATTAAAAAAAAAAATTGCAAAAAAAATTTAAGCTTTAGAACTACTTAAAAAAAAACAAATTAAAAAAAAAAATAAGCTTTTTTTTTACATTTA
The DNA here is from genome assembly GCA_022578965.1 of Xylaria sp. FL1777. NCBI lineage: Eukaryota > Fungi > Ascomycota > Sordariomycetes > Xylariales > Xylariaceae > Xylaria > Xylaria sp. FL1777. Next base: position 23,186 of record MU400776.1, on the reverse strand, counting down.
CTAAAGCTTAAATTATTTACTTTATTATTAATAGCAATAAATGTTTAAAGAAAATAAGTTATAAATATATTAAAAAAAAGTTAAAAAGTAATTATTTAGTTAATTAAAACTACTTTACTTATTTATTCTTTAATTAATACTAACATAAATATATAAAAAATAATTGTTATAAAAGTATTTAATAATTAATAATTTATTTTAGCAATAAAATAATTAATCAATAAATTAAAAATAATATAATAAGTTTATAAAAAAAAAGTACACTAGTTTAAAAATATATATTTTAGCTTTTTTTTTATTATATTTGCTTTATTAAACCTTTTATTTACATTTAACTTTGCTATTTTATTTACTTAATAAGTTTTAACTTTTTATATTTAGCATAAATGCTTTTAACATTTATATTTAAAAAATCTTATAATTATTAAAAAGTAATAATTTAAATTAGTAATTAAAAATATTAAACTGCATAAAGCAAATAGTACTAATATTAATATTTATACTTTATACTTTTTATATTATTTGTTTTTGTACTTTTAACTTATATTAGAATTTTTAATTTGCTTGCATTTTTTACTAAATTACAAAACATAGCAAAAGTACATATACGCTTAAATATTATTAAAAATTGCTTTTATTATACGCATACGCTTTTAATTATTACATTTTTTATTTTTAAAAAAGTTATTAGTACTGCAAATTAACTAAAAATAGAAGTATTTTTCTTTAAAAGTTTTGCAAAGCTAATACTTAATACTAAAGCGTATAAATAACTAGCATAAAAAATAGCAGACTTTAAAAAAAAAGCAAAAAGAAAAAAAAATAAATATATATATATAAACTTAACTGCTAATTATAAAAAGCTTTTCTTTAAAAACTAATAGCTTTTTAAAAATAGCTTTAAAAAAAAGCTAATAATTGTTAAAAATTTAAAGTACAAGAAATATTTAGCCTGCTAGCTTTTTTTATAAATTAAAAAACTAAATGCAAAAAATGTTTAGCTAAAAAACATACTGCTTTTTTTAGTTAATGTTTTTTTAAAGTTTATTTTGAAGTTTTATTTTATATAAAAAGAAATAACCTTTATAAAAAGTTTGTTTTTTAAAAACTTAGAAAAAAAAAAAAAAATAGTACTAAAAGAGCACTTTAGCTATACGTTTTTTAAAAATAGCAAAACTTGCTAAAACTTATTTTTAAACTTAGTTTAATAAATATAAAAAAAAGCAATATACTTAATACATAAAAGATATTATAATAAAAAAGCGTTAAAATATTAGTAGTTTATACTACATGTAATTTTAATAAAAGTTTTTTATATTTTTAATTTGTTGCTTAATAAAAAAGCGCTTAATTTTTAAAGAAAAGCTTTTATAGCATATTTTATTACATAAAACTACTTAATAAACGCAAATAAAACGTTATTTTATATGCTTAAACTAAAAACTAAATATTTAAGGGTATTTTTATAAGCTATAAACTAAATGTTAAAATTTATAGCTATAAAAAGTTCTATAATATTAATATAATACTTATTTAAAATTAAAAAACACTGCAAAAATAACGATTTTTGCTTTAATAAGTTTAATGTTACGTTTATAAAAAATTTAATAGTTTTAGCAATAAAGCTAAAACTACATAAAAAATAAAAACTTGCAGTATAAAAACTAAATATTTAGCAGTTATTGTTTATAAAATCCTTAAAAAAACTGCTATTAAAAAAAGCTTTAAATAATTATTAAAAAAATAATAACATAAAACATTTTAATAAACTAAAGCTTTACAATAAACAAAAGCTAGCTTATTATTTTTTGCTAAGTAAAGTTTTAAAAACAATATATAAAAATAATAAAAAGCAGTAATTAAAAACTTTTTTTTTAAAACAATAAATAGCTACTAAAAAAACCTACTAGTATAAACAAAAATATTTAAATTACTAAAAAAGGCTTGCTATTTATAGCTGCTATAAAAACTTTTATAAAGTAAACATTACAAAATAAAAAATTAAAGCTGTTTATATTACAAATATTTTTATAAAGCTAAACGCTAAAAAATAGCTAAATAAGCATAAAATAAAAGCTTTGCTAAACATGTTGCTTTAGCTATATATAAATAAAAAAGCTAAAGCTTTAAAAATAAATATTAAACTTAAGTATAGCTAGTTTATAAAAGATTTTTTTATAAACTAGCAAAACGCAAAATAAACTGTAATAATTGCTGCAACTTTTTAAATAAAATATTTTATAATAAAATATTACTTAAATAATTATTAGATTACTATTTTTATTAATACTGTTTTAAAAGTAGTATATATTTTGAACTTTAAACATACTATTAATAAAAATAACAAACAAATTTTTTAAAAATTATAAAAATATTAAATAACAAAGCACTTTAATATAAAAGTTATATTAAGCTATTTTATATTTCTTTACTTTTGCTAACATAATAACTATATATATAGGTTTATTAAAGCTTTATATTTATATTATATGTTTTGCAACCTAATAAGCTAATATTTAAAAAGAAGTATTAATAATTAAAAGAGTTATAAATAGCTTATTTAATTTTTAAAAGCAAACTTTAAAAAGCATTTTAGCTTTAAATTATAAAAAGATTTACATTTATTACTTTTAATAAACGCTAAGCTTTATTATTTTTTAAAAGAACTAAAGACAACTTTTTTTAGATCTAATAAGTTAGCTTTTTTATTATTAAGCGCTAAAAATACACGGAGTAAAAAAAAAACGCCAGAAAAAAAACTAAAAGTTAATCGTTTTGTTTTTTTAGTGCTTTTTACCTTAAAGCACAAAAAAAGTTCCTAGCAAAAAAAACTAACAATTATACTAAAAAAGTTATATTATAAGCAATATAAAAACGTTTTAATAGTACAAAGTTATTTTACTACAGAAACCTTTATAAATATTTTTTTTTTTAAGTATAATAAGCTAAATATAAAACTTAGCTAAGCTTAATAGTTTAAAAAAAAAAAAAATATAAACTTTTTATAAGCACTTTTATAAAAAAAACGCTAAATATTTTTAAAGGCTTTTACTTATATATTTAAATATATAAAAAAGCTAAAACTAGTTTTAATAAAGTTATAATGCTTTTATAAGCGCTAAAGCTTAAGCTATTTTTAAATATAGCAAAAAAAATAAAAAAAAACTTATAAAACTAAATAAGCAAAAAAAAATAATATTAACTTTGTTTAAAAAATGCTAATAAAAATAAAAAACTATATAATTATAAGTATTAAAATAAACTAAAAGTAATTATATTTTAATAAAAAAAGATTAAAATAAAATAAAGTAGCTAAATAAGCTAATTAGCTAGTTAAAGTAAGTTTAAGCTAAGTTATATAATAAGAATAAAAGTATAAGTATTATACTAAATTTCGAAGTATAAACTTAATAAACATACAAAAAAAAATGAAAATTAGCTATAGTTGCTTTATTTGTATTGTTAAATAGCTTTTTAATTAATTGTTTAATTTTTCAATTTATATATGGCTTAATTACTTAAATGCATAAGTTATAACTTATCTTTTTGCAATTAAAGTGGTATAATAAATCTTGCGTAATTGTACTGCTTTATTTTAGTACTTATACTATAAAAAGTATACTAATAAGTTTACTAGTTATATATTTAAATAGTTAGTAGTAAATATATTTAAGGTTGTTTTGTTTATTATATTTATGCTAATGTTGTAATTAGTTAGTACTACAACAAAGCGCTTGTTTAAGTGTATTATAATACGCAATTTTTTAGTAGCTTAAACAAAACAAGCAACTTTTAACTTTAGAAAGCTATATTGCACTTTGGCCTTTAATAAATATTTATTTAAGTATATTACTAGTTTTACCTGTGTTAAAAAAATGTAGGTCTTTAATATTTATTTATACTTCTTTTTAGTGTAAAATATTATTACTTTAAATCTTTGTTCTTTAGAGCTGTTAACTTGTATAAACAATTATTTTTTAAGATTATAATAACGCAAAATAATTTTTAAATAAATTACGTTTTGCACTATGCGAAAAAATTTAAGTTTAGCAAAAATAAAATTATAGTTCGTTATATAAACATAATGCTTGTAGCATTTAAAGTTTTTATTTATTACTTTACTTTTTTTATGCCTTTTAGTTAATAGCTTAGTTTTGTAGTTTTGTAAAGGTTAAGCTAGCTATATATAATAAGGAATTAAGTTTCTTAAAAAAGAACTAGCTTTTAAGTATTGTTTTAAAGCTTATAAGTTCTTTAAAAAAGCGAGCTGTTTAAATGCCTGTATATAATTAGTAGTATTAGTTAGTTTTAAAGCGTTTACTTAGAAGCTTAGCAACTTAACTAACAGGTATTTAATAAACGACTTTTGCGAAGCTATAGCAATATTGCGCGCTTTAAAAAAACCAAAAATTATATTTAAGTGTTTTACGTATTTTTTAAAAGTGTTAAAATAAATAATAATGTTATTAATAAAATAATAATAAAAGTTTAAGTACTAATAAAACAACCTATTTATAAACTTTTATATATAGCTTAGTAAATTATAAAACTTTATTAGTGCTATGTTAGACTTTTTTATTTTATATGAACTAATTACGGTAAACTTGTTTTAATAATTTAGGTAAACAAAAAACTAATAAAAAAACCTAGTTGCATTAACGCAAATAATATATTGTTTACTTAGCAAACTAGCTATTACTTTGCTTTGCAAAAATAAAAAATAACTATTTAGTATAGTAACTTTGTTTAATTGTTAAAAATTAATAATTATTTAGCTTTTGTTTACTTTGTTTACTTTTTGCTATATAATAAATACGGAGTGCGCAAATAGTATAAGTTTATTTATTTATTTTATACGTTTTATTTTGTGAAGTTTGTTATATGTATTATTAAGTACTTTTATGTTTTTATAACTTAAAAAGTACTTATGTAAATTAAGTTTTGTTTTTTGCTAATTATTAACTAATAGAATTTTTATTTGTTAATTTATAAAAATGTTAACTTTGCTTTAATTAGTCTATATGTTATATATTTTTATAACTTTAGCAAACTTAGCAGCTTTAAATGCTTTTTTAGCATAAATATAAATGCTTTCTTTTGTGATTTTTTTAGGCAAGTTGCTTAGTTTTTTAATACTTAAAGTAGCATAAATGTTTAAGATTTTTAGTTTTGCTTTTAGAAGTTTGTTTAGCACTAGATTATATTTAATAGCTAGAAAGTTTTTAGACTTTTATACTATATTAAACATAGCATTAGTTAAAGAAGTACTTGTTGTGTTATGTTTTTTTAACGTAAGAGTTAAATTGCTTGTACTTTTTGCTAATTTGTTTATATATTTAGCTTTTTTAACTAAAAGCATACTGTTTATTGCAAGTGTAATAACTAAGGCTAACATTTTAAATTCTTTATTTATAAGTATTAATAAATTAATAATAGCTAGAGCTTTTAAACTTATTATGCTAGCTAAAAGTGCAGCAAGTTTTATAGCAACGCAAGCTAGTGTTTTTATAGCTGCTTTCTAGGATAAAATATAATAACTACTGTTTTTGTTTTCTTGTATTTGCTTAATTTTAGTTCCTTTGGAGATTTTTATAAACGTATTAGCAATGTTTATAACTAGAATAACCTTAGGAGTTTTAATATTTACTATAATATTTAAAATAGTTTTATGTATTGCTAAAAAGCAGAAATTGCAATTAGCGGGCAATAGCTTATAGTTTACTATAATATACGCCTTGCTGCCTTTAAGAACAATAACGTTATTTTAGTTAACAATTTAACGTACGCATTTCTTTTTTTATATTAGCACATAAAAAAAAAGTGCAAAGTTATTTAAGCTTTTGTACGTAATAATCTCGGTTTTATAGTTAATAACTGCTTTATATAGCTTTAGAAAATTGTTTTTAATAAGCATGCTAAGTTTTAAATAGTTATTAATAACTTAACTTTTTTTTTAGAATTCGTATATGTAGGGTTTTTTGCTTTTATTAATTCTGCATACATAAAAAATAAATATGGCTTATTTAGTTAAAGCAACTATTTAGTTCTTAACTATAATTACTTGCTTTTTCCTTTTTTTAATAGTATAATTAGTTTTGTTTAAAAAGCTATAACTAATTATTATACGTCTTGTTTTAGAATTAACATAAATCTTGCAGTTTAGTTTAGTTAGCTTAGTTTATATTTTTGTTTGTAAGTATATAAAACTAAACTAATGTATAGTGTTATACTAATTAGTACTAAAAGCTTTGCTAACTAGAACTTTTTTATTAGGAATTTTTGCTGCTTTAGCAAGCTTAGCAAGCTTTTTTGCTTTAGTTAGCTTTATTAGCTTAAGTACTAACTCTAGGCTTATAGTATTTTTAAAGTAGCATATAATGCTATTTTAAGCGTTTTAACATTAGTATATGTATTAAAAAAGCAAATTATGTAAAAAAAAGATTTTTAAGCAATACTTGCATATGCGTTATAACGTGTTAACTAAGGAAAAAATATTAGTTTTTGTTAGCTTTTCTAATTTAACTTAACACTTGTACTTTTTTAAGTGCAATTTTAGCATAAAAAGCAATTTATATTGTTAGTAGTACTAATAGCACATTAAAGAAAAGTTTATAATATAAAAAGCGCTATTTTTAATATAATATTTAAATTTACTTTTTTAAAAAAATGTTGCTTTATTATTATTGCTTTTTTTACTATTAGCAAAATGTATGCTATATTTTTTGCTTTTGCAGCAATTTTAATTTTAATTACGGTTATAGTTATAGTTATAGTTTTTTTAATCTTAATCTTTATTGCAGTTTTAATTGCAATCTTTATTATAATTACGTTTATAATTATAGTTATAGTAGTAATTATAATTGCAATTATGCTTATAGCTGCAATTATAACTTTGGTTATAACTATAGTTTTAGCTATAGTTGCTATAATAGCTTTTATTATAATTATAGCTTTAATTATAACTGCAGTTATAGTTGCAGCTTTAGTTGCAGCTTTTTTTATAGCTTTAATTATTGCAGCAATAATTATTACTGTTATAACGTTTATTTCTGCAATAATTAAAGCAATAGTTAAAATAATTGTTTTTACGGTTAAATTAACTAAAAGTGTTTAACTTTAAAAAACGTTTTATTTTAAGCTTTATATTTAAATGTTAGCGTTTAGCTTTTTGTTTTAAACCGTGTTTAGCTTTTTTAATCTTTTTTATGTAGTTTTTAAAGGTTTCCTTTTTTTTAAGTAGTTTAATATAATCTACAATTTTGTTGTTTTATTAGTTTTAAATGTTTTTTATAACTTTAATTTAGTTTAAGTTATCTGTAGCAAAAGTATAGTTTGTATAAGCATATTATAGCTTGCGCTAAATAAAATAAAAAACAGCGTTTTAGTTTTTAGCTATGTTTTAAAAAGTAAGTTAACTTTTTAAGAATTTTTTTGTAGCTTTTTTAGTACGTATTTTAAAACGTTTTTTTAAACTTTTTAAAAGCAACTTTAGTTCGGCTAATTATAGTAGCTTTTACTAAAGCGCTATAATTTTATTGTTTTATTATAAAAGTGCTAAGCTAGCTAACAAATAATCGAACAACTTTATAATTTGTGCTTTGTTAAAGTTTTTTTTTTTAAGCAACGCTTTAATATAATTGCTAAAAAAATAAACATTAGTATATATAATGTTTTTGCTATTAGCTATAACTTTACAATCGTTAAAGTTGTTTTATTTAAGGTTAAATATACTAACGTTTTTTTGTTTAATTTTAATAAATCTTTCTTTAGTATAAGTAAATTCTAAAGTATTACTATAACTATTACTACAACGATTTAATAAAAAACAAAAAAAAAAAAGTTGTTATTACTGCTATTATAAAGTAAGTTTAGTAGTTTACTTTTAGGGTTTTAAGTTTTAGTGTTAAAGTTGCTAGTTCTTTTAGGCTTACTAGTTCTAGTAAGGTTAAATAGATTAAAAAAATCCAGCAGTTTTACTAGATTGTTTTTTTTTTTTTTTTTTTGGCCTTTTTAGTTTTTTTGCTAATTCTGCAAATTTCTTTAGCTAGTTTGCTTATGCTAAGCTTTAATCTTTTAGTGCTATTATTTATATTATTTTTTAATATCTTTATTAACTGTTTTAGTGTTGCTATATTTTTTTTATTTTGCTTTTAGCTAGATTTTATTTCTTTAGCTTTTTTTATAAAGAACTAAACTGTTGCTACGTTTACTTTAACTTTTAAGTTTTTTGCAGTAGTAGGTTTAGCGCTTATTGTTCAGCTGAGTTCTTTTAGATCCCTAGGTTTTTTTAGATCTCTAAGTTCTTTTGGATCTTTTGAACCTTTGCTATATATGTCCAATATATTGTTTAATAGTACGATTGTATTATTAAATAAAAATCCAAGTAAGTATAAACTAGTAAAGCTATTGTTAAATAGCATATATAATTTTAATTTAATGCAGCAAGTTATAAAAAATAACGCAGTAAACTATAAAAAGTAATAAAAGATATTTTAATTTTAGTACTAATAGTAAGCTGCTATGTTTTGGATTTTAGTAAGAACTAAGCTAACTAACTTAAAAGCTACGTTAGGTTAAGTGCAGTAAGTAATTTGCAACGTTTACGAAAATATATAGTTTGCTATAAGTTGCTTACGCAATTTTATAAAACAAGTACTTTTAAAATACAAAAGTAATAAGCAGACTAAGTTTAGCTAAATATAGTACAAAAGTTTACTTAGCGCTAAAAAACAGGTGTTTATAGCAAAATATTTGCTTTAACAAAGTTAATTAGTAGTGCTGCAGCTTATAGAAGTAAGTTAATTACTGCTAGCAAAAAAAAATGTTTTTATAACTTTACAATTAAAAAACTAAGTAGTTTTAGTATAGTATAGTATAGTATTTGCAATAAAACAAGCGTAGTAAAGCACTACTTTAATAAAAAAGTTAATAAGTAATAAAACAAATAATAGATTTTCTAAGTTTTATATAATACTAGCTAATTTAATATTTCTATAGTAAGTATAAAGCACAAGCTATATATGCTTTATTTTTATAGCTATAGTATATAGCTTAGCTTATAAGGCTAATACTACTTACAAACTTTCCTCTAGAGATTACTAGTTTAACCCTTTACGCAGGCCTATTAGCTGTTTTATAAACAGGTATTTTTATATTACTGCGCTTTTATTTAAGTATTTAAAAAAAGACGTAATAAAAACAAAAAAAGGTTAAATCTTTTTAAATAGTTTTAGAAAAAAAGCTTTTAAGAACTTTTAAAATGCATTTAAGCAAGCTATTTTTTTTACTTATTTTAACCCTAAAAAACAAATATTGCTAAAAACTAATTCTTTTAAAGTAGCTTTTGCAGAAAATTTATTTTAGCAAAATAATTAAAGCATTTTTAAACTAATTACGTTTTATTTTTAAAAGCTATTTAAAAAAAAAATGCAATATAATATGCTTAACTAAAAAATGCTTATAATAATAAATTGCTTTAAGTATTAGCAGTATTATTTATAAGGAAGCAATTTATTAGTTAAAGTGTTAATTAATTATGCTAACTTTTAAGCATTTATAAAAACGCTAAAGCTTAATAAAAAGCAAGCTTATTAGTATTTATTATTAGCTTTTTTTAATTTTATTATTAAATATTAAGCAGGCAAAAAAAACAGAGCTAATTTTTTTTTTGCGTTGTTTTAATTATATAGCTGTTTTGCTTAGTAATATTAATATTTTTTTAACGTTAAAAAAAAAAGTTGTAGTAGTACAACAAGTTAAAGTTTTTAATTTATATTTTAGTGCTTAAGCTAAAGCTTTGTACTTTAAGGCTATATTTGCTAAAAAAGCCTTTTTTATTTAAGCAGTTATGCGTTTACGTATATAAATAGCTGCAGGCTTAAAGAAATTAGAAAATTTAAAAGCTTTTAAAAAGCTAAAAAACTTTATTTAAAAAGTTTAAAAAAGAAACCTTAAATGCTATGCAATTATAAAGCAATTAAAGGCAAAAAAGCTTACAAATTTTTAATAGTTAATAAAAAAATTTTTAGTTTGCTATAAAAACAAAATTTATATTTTTTTTAAAAAAGCTATATATTTTTAACTTATTAAGCTATATTATAATAATTTTTTAGCTAAACATTTTAGCTAAAGCTGCACTTTAGAACTGCTATAATAAAAGTTTTACTAAAACAATATAAAACTAAATATTAAAAAGTATGTATAAAGCTATATAATTTGCTTTAAAACTAAAGCAAAATATTATTAAAAGTATAATAAACTTAATGCTTTATTAATACTTAATAGATTTATATAAAAGCTATTTATAAACTTTATTATAGGTTTGCTAAAAACTTTTTATAAAAAAAAACCAGTTAATATTATTTTTATTATTATAAATAGATTTATTAAGCTTATATACTTATTTTTAGTTAATATTACTATAATTTTAGTTAAGCTAGCAGTTTTATTTTATTATAAGATTAAATGTATTTATAGTAGCTTAAAAAGCATTATTTTTAATAAAAGCTTTGTTTTTATTAGTTAATTTTAGTTTAATTTATATTATTATTTAAAAGTTAAGCAAAAGCTTTTAATAGTATTTTATTTTAAAACTAATAAACAAACAAAACGAATAAACTAAGTAATTAAAAGCTATTTTAAGTGCTTTATAAATAATAAATAAACTAATTAGCTTTAACTTTTACTTTAAGCTTTTTTTGCTATAAATTTTGCTATTAATTTTATAACTAAATGATTATTTTTTAAAGCTTTATATAGTTATATGCTAGAATTTTGTTTGTTTATTAAAAATAACTTTACATTAAAAAGAATTTTAGCTATATAAAAACGTTTTAACAAGTTATAAACTATTAAAAACAAAATAATAAAGCAATAGTAAATTATAACTAATAAATATATAAAATATTATAACAATAAGTATAAACTTATAATTTTTAAAACTAAAGACTTAGTAATACTATTAATAAAAAATATTAAGTTTAAGAATAAAAAGTTAGCGCTTAAGTTTATTAAACCTTTTTGAATTCTTTTTATAGTTAATTTATAAGCATATTATATTAGTTTTTTAAAACAATATAGCTGTTTTTATTTTGTTTTTTTAATTTAGCTGCTTAAGCTTTAAAAAGCTAAATATAAATATAGTTTATTTATGCTAAACCTTAAAAATAAGTTAAAAAAATAAAAGATTAAAAATATAGTAATGTTACGAAATTAGCACAGGGGTGGCTTTTAAAGCGGCTTAATGCCTCTATATATACTGTGCACTTTTTTTTTTGCTAGCTAGAGCTAAAGTTACATAACGATTTACTTAGCTTACTAGGCTTACAGTAATTTAAAGCTTACTAGGCTTATAGTAATTTAAAGCTTACTAAGCTTACAGTAATTTAATGCTTACTAGACTTGCAGTAATTTAAAAAGAATTATTACTTTTTTTACCTTTTTTTTGTTTATATAATTATGCATTTCCTGTATTTAATTATTTACTTAGTTTTAGTTTTTTAGCTGTTAATTTTTTTATAACTGCTAAGCATTAATATATTTATTACTTTTAATTTTTTAAGACTTTTATTAATACATAGTAGTAAAAATACTTTAAAAACTTCTTTAACGGATTATTATTAAGGATTTTATTATTACTTGCAAATTAAAACCCTAAAAGCAAACCTGTTATATTAATATATAATAAGTTTATTATACTTTAATAGCTTTTTAATTAATAGAACTTAATATATAAAAACAAATATTAGTATAAAAAGTTAAGTAATAAACGATTTATAAAATAGATTTTTAAAAGTATACTAAAAAAATATTTAAAAAACAAGAATGCTAAACAGTATTACGTAAGTAAGCTTTACTTAATAATTAATAAAACTAAATCTAAATTATGCTACTAAAAACAAAAAGTTAAAAATTAAGTTTAAAGATTTTAAAGACTTTTAAAACTAGCAATATACTAAAATAACAAACTTTAATACTTTTACTAGCTATTTTTATTAAAAAAAAAGCAGTAATAAAAAAAAAAAAGTTAAGCAACAATAATAAAAAAAAACTAACATTAATACTAGTGCTACAAAGCAAACTAATTGCTTTAACTTAAAAAACAGCTTAAATACTAAGCGTTATAACTTTTAAACTAGCATAAATACTAGCTATAGTAATTAAAGCAATAATAATACTTACTACTATAATAATAAATTAAAGTTTTAAATAAGTAATTATATTATAACTAATGTTAATATTACTATTAATAAACTTAATGCTTACTTTTATTATTATTATACCTAAAGTAATAACTTAAAATAAAAAACTTAACTTTTTATTATTATTATTGCTTTTATTATTAGAATTATTTATAATATTAAAAATATTAAACATTAAAAGTTTTAAACTTACTGCTTTAAAGCTTTATAATAAATTTATAAATATAAAAGCTTTTTTAATTTATGTTAAACTTTATTTAAAATAGTACTTTATTACTATTATAAAAAAGAACTAAAAAATAATAATTATTTTATAATTTTTGTTAAAAAAAGTACTAAAATAGTTTTAATTTATTTTAAAGAATTTTTTAAAAGCTAACAAGTTAATTAACCTTAAGCTAAAAATAAAAAAAATTTTTAAAAATTATGTTAAGTTTAAAAATTAAATAAAAGCATTATTTAAAAACACTTAAAAAGTAAAACATGCAAAAAAAGCATTTTATTGCTTAAAACAAATAAAAGCAGCAGTAAATTATGCTATAAAATTTAAACAATTAGTAGTAATTTTAAGATTACTTAAGCTTGTATTGTTTTATTTATTTTATAGTAAACTTAAAACTTAAGTTTAAAACAAATTATGTAAAATAAATAAACTAGCAAAGATTAATACGTATATTAATATAGCTATTATAATTAATTAATAATTATTTAATTAGTACTTTAAAACTAAAAGAACTAAAAAAAACAAAAAAAAGAATATTTAAAAGAATATTAAACAGAAATTTAAGCAAATTAGTAAAGTTTAAAAATAATAATCCTAAAATATATTTAAAGTTAAATATTATAACTATAAAAAAAAAAAACACTTTTAAAAATAATGCTAATTTAAAAAAAAGAATAAAAAAAAAAGCTATAAAAAAAAAAAGATTTCTTAATTCAAAAAAAAAGTATAAGTTATAAAAGTTTAAAACAATAAAAAACAACAAAGCAATTTAAAAAATACGTTTTTAAAGCAAAAGTATAAAGTTGCTGTTTTAAGTTAAAACAGAAATGCTATATTAAATAAATTTAAATGCTTTATTTATATAAATTAAAATAAATAAATATGCAAATATTATTTAAAAGCTTTATAATTATTAAAACAAATTGCAAAAAAATATATTTGTTATATAAACAATTAAAGTTATTTAATATATAACTTAAAAAAATAATTTAACTAAAAATAGCAAACTATAAAAAGTAATAAGTTAATATAATTAGCAAACTTATAAAATTATAAAGATTTTAAACTATTAAAGCTTAAAATATAGCTTAAAAAAAAGTTATATTTAAAAAAATAAAACTATAACTATAAATAGTATAATTATTAAACTAATTATAAACTATTAAAATACTTAGTTATTAAATAAACCTAAAAAAATAAAACTTATAAAACTTTAAAGCAAAAATAAATAAGATTAAAAGCTATAAAAAATACTACAAAAAAAAAACTAATAAAAATAAATAAAGTATTTTTATAGCTTAAACTGCTTTAAATGTAACAAAACAAAAAAACATTAATAATTAGCGCAAAAACTAATATGTTTTAAAAACTAAAGCTAATAATTTAACTAATTATTAAAAATTATTATTATAATAAAACTATAATAAAAAATAATAATAATATTTTACGCTTAAAAAATTTAAAATATAACAAAATATTGTAAAATTACTATATAATATATTATTACTATTAATATTTACTTAATAAACTAAAAAATAATTAGTTTTTTAAACAAATTGTAAAAATAAAAATATAAAACTTTTATAAATTAAAGTGGTTAGTTATAACTATAGTTTATTATAAAGATTTATAAAAATTTATAATATTTAAAAAGAATTTTAATTGCACTTATAATACTATTTTAAAAAAATGTAAAAATAATTGCTATAAATATTATTAGCTAATTAAAGCATAATTATATTAAAAAATAGTTGCTAAAAGCAAAAAAGCTTAAAAACTGCAATTTAAAGCTTAACTAAAAGCAAAAACAAAATAAAACATAATAGCATTTAAAATACAAAGTAAAATAAGCATTTAAATATTTAACAAAGAAAAATTAAAAAACAAAATGAATACTTGCTAAAAAAGCAGCAAGTAATTAAAAAAATTAAAGCCTTACATAAAGTTTAATGCAATAACTAGCAAAACCAATTTAAAGTTAAACTTATATATTAAAAAAAAAAGTATAACACTTTAATTAACTTAAAAGCATAAGCTAATATAATTTTATTTAAAATAACAAAATAAAATAAAATTCTTTAAAAATATAAGCAAAAATCTTAAAAGATTAAAAGATTTAATAAAAGTACTTTTAGCTATAATAATAGTTATATACTTAAAAAAACCAAACTTTTTAATATATTTATATAAAAACATAAAAAACAAATTATATTAAATATTATTAATATATTTAATTATAACATTATTTTAAGAATACTATAGCTAAAAACTAGTAACTTTTTAATTTAATAAAAAGTAAAAATTATTAATTAAAAAAATAAAAAACAAAGCAAAAAAATCAGAAAAATCGCAAAAAAAATCTTAAACAAAATACTAAAAGTATATTATAGATTTTATAAACTATTTAAAAAAAGAAAAAAAAAAAACTTTTTAAATATAGCTTATAAAACTATTATATTTTTATTAAGGAAAAATGTTAACTAAAGCTTTATTAAGTATACTATATAAGCTTAAACAAAACAAATGCTTTATAAAAATACATTTAAAAAAACTTAGCAAAAAGATTTCTAAAAAAGTTTTAGTTATTTGTTAAATACTTTATAGTGCTAGTACTTAAAATAAAAAATAAAAAACAACTAATTAATAAAAAAAAAAAACTAGTATAGCAAATAATAGTTAATTACTAATTATTAAACGTAATTATTATTATAAATAAATATTTTTTTATTTTGCTAGTAATTATAAAAAAAAACATTAATTAAGCAGAATAATTTATAGCAGTTAATATTTTAAATAAATATTATGCTATTAAAATAACTAAAAGAAAAAAATAGAAAACTGCTATATAAACAGTATATAAACTATATAAGTATATAGTTATGCTATAAGAACTACAAAATATATTAGCTAGCTTTTAATATATAATAATAATAATTTTATAGAAGTTTTTAAACAAATTTATGTTTATTTATTTAAATAATATCTTAATTTATTTTAAAACACTAAAAAAACATAAAAAACATATAACTTAAGTATTAAAAATACTTAAACAAGCAAAATTACAATTTAATATAAAAAAATATATATAGCATATATAAAAAATCAACTTTTTAAAATTTATAATTACTTTAGAACAAATATAAATTTAATAGTTAAAAATTAATATAGTACAAAATTAGAAAATATTTAACCTAGCTACTATTATAAATATATAATAAGCATTAGGATTTTTAAACTATGTTTAAATGCTGATTTAAAACTTTAAAAAAATAGCATTTTATTTTATAAAGTATACAAAAAAAAAATACAAAAAAAAATTCTTTTTAATTTTAAAGAAAGCTTAAAAAGCTTTTAAAGAACTAAAACTAAAAGTTACTTTTAACTTTGTAATTAAACTACTTAATTTATAAAAAAAGAAAAAGCTAAAAATAAACGCTTTAAATAGTATAATTATAGAAGTTTTAAAACAACTAAAAAATAATAAAAAATAGCACTTAATAGCTTATTATTTTAAAGTATTATAAAACGTAGCATTATAATACTTTATATATAACAAAAAACTGCTTGCAATTATTATAGCACTTAAAAAATAAAAACTGTTTTTTATAAAAACTATAAAGCTAATTAAGATTTATTTAAATTATTAAAACTTAATAAAATTTATAACTATGCAAAAAATTATTAAACGATATAAAAATTAAATAGTTTTTTTTTTTAAATTTAACTTTAAAATATGTTATATTAAAAGAAAAAAAAACATTTAAGCAAACATACTAAGCTAATAAAGTTAAAAAAGATTTAAGGTTTTAAAAAGAAATATTTAAGTATTATATCTTTAAAAAAATAAAAGCTTAAAAATTAAAGTTATACTTAAGGATTTTATAGATATATAGCTATAATAAGCTTATAACTTAGAAAAGTTAGCATAACTATAAAAATATAAAAAATTAAAAAATAATAAGCTAATATATAAACATAAGGTTTATTTACTGGAATTTTTACGAAATAAGTTTATTAAAGAATTTTACGAATACTTATTATATAAACACTAAAGAACAACAAAAATAATTAAACAATTATAAAAAAAGTATAATTTTTTAGAACTATAGAACATAATTAAATCTATTATAAAAAAATGCAATATTTATAACAAAGCTAAAGCAGCTTAATATAAGCTTTATAAACTGCTATAACTTATATAAATACTTAAATAAACATAGCATATTATTGCTTAAGATTTTATTATAGTATTACTTTTATTAATTAATTTAGTTATAAAAATATAATACAATAAAATATAAGTTATTATTAATAGATTTATTAAGTATGCTTATTTTTTACTGTTTAAAAAAAATATAATAGCTAAATAACTTATATATGCTTTTATATGCTAATATTTAAATAAGCATAAGCTATTAAAAAAGATTATTTTAAACTAAAATAAGTTGTTTACTTTTAAGTTTAAAACTAGCTTTTTTAAACTTATTAGTATTAAACTAAAGTTTTTAACTACTTACTACCTACAAACAAATAAACAAACAAAAAAACTAAACTAAATATTAAAACAATATTTATGAAATTATATTAACTATTAATAAAACAATTAAATAAAACTATTACTAATAGCACAGATTTTATATAATATATTAACAAACGAAAATATAAATATATTTTTATATAAAGCTATTTATAAACAGTAAACAACTATTAAAAAACAAAAAAAAACATTAATAAAAGTACTTGCTATTTTAACTATAATACTTTAAGCAAAAACTATTATAACAGAAATTAAAACGTTATAAGTTAAATTATAACTATGTTTTTAATTTTTATAACAACGGATATTAATATACTATAATAAAAAACAAACTAAAGAACTAACTTTTAAAAAAAGAAACAAAGTTTATTTGCTATAATAAAAACAAAATGCAAACATTAATATTCTTTAAATTAAAACAAAACAACTAAGCAATAAATTAAAATTTAAAAAATTTAGCTTTTTTAAAATTAAAAAAGTTATTTTACTTACTAATTATAAACTATTATTACTAAAAAATATATAAATTTACTTTATTTTTTATATTTTTTTACTAAAACTAGCACTTATTAAAACATTTATTAAAACATAATTAAAAATAAAAATAAATTAAAACGTTTATAAAGTTAAAAGTATATTAAATTTTTGTTAAAATAATAATAACTTAAAATATTTTATTAAATAAAAAAAATACTTATATGCTAATAATACTTAAAAATTTAAAAAACATTTAAAAACTGCTAAAGTAGTTATAAGTTAGTTTTATTACTAATACTTTAACTGCTTAAAACTAAAAAAAGAAAGTTAACTTTAAAAAAAACGCCTAAAGAATTTTAATTAAATTTAAATAAAGCAGCTTGCGTTGCTTTAGCTTGCTTTTTTTGTTGTTTTTGCTTTTTTGCTAGCGCTTTTTGTTTTTTTTTAATGCGTTTTATTTTGTTTAGTTTATTTAAAAACTAAAGCTTTTGCTAAACTATTTTAATACTTTTTGCTTTTAAAAAACGTTTTTATATATAAAGCTAAGCTAATTTGCTTAAAACAAAGTTAAAGCTATTTTAAGCTCGTTTTAATTTTTTTCAAACTAAAAATAGCTGTTGTTTTGCTTGCTTTTTTTTTTTTTTAAAACAATAGTGTTTAAAAATTATATTATTAATTAAGTTAACTAAAACTTTTAATTTATTGCAAAAGCAACTAATATATACGCATTTAAAACAATAAAATATATTATTTATTATTTTATACGTTAGTAATTAATTAAAGCAGCAAAAGCAAAGTATAACTTTGTAACTAATAAAATTAATAAAGGAAATAAAAACAAGTTTTTGCTCTGTTTTAAATAAGCGGTTAGTTTTTTTAATGCGCTTTAATATTATAACATATAAAAAAAAAAAGAAGAAAAAATACTTACGGAAAATTATTAAAACAACAATTTTAAAAAAAAAGGAATAATATTACAAAATTAGCATAAAAATAGCTTTTAAAGCAGCTTAATGCTTTTATATATATTATGCACTTTTTTTTTTGCTAGCTAAAGCTAAAATTACGTAATAACTTATTTAGCTTATTAAGCTTACAGTAATTTAAAGCTTATTAAGCTTACAGTAATTTAAAGCTTATTAAGCTTACAGTAATTTAGTGCTTATTAAACTTGCAATAATTTAAAAAAAGTTACTACTTTTTTTATTTTTTTTTTGTTTATATAATTATATACTTTTTATATTTAATTACTTATTTAGTTTTAGTTCTTTAGTTATTAATTTTTTTATGACTGCTAAGCACTAATATATTTATTACTTTTAATTCTTTAAAACCCCTATTAATGCATAGTGATAGAAGTACTTTAAAAACTTCCTTAACGGACTACTATTAAGGATTTTATTATTACTTGCAAATTAAGACCTTAAGAGCAAACCTGTTATATTAATGTATAATAAGTTTGTTATAAGTAAGTAAAATAACTTATAATAGAAAAAAATATTATTTTATTAAGTAAAAAAGCTAGTTAACTAAATATAATTAGTAAGTATTTATTATTAATATTATAGCTTTTAAAGTAATTAAAAACTTTAAAAAACGCTTAAGTTATAAAAAAAAAGCAAAGCTATTAAGCTAATAAAATAATATTAATTTATTATTAATTTAGCTATAAATTAAAGCTTAAATACATTATATATTAAAGTAAAGTAAAGTAGCTAAATAAGCTAACTAAGCTAGTTAAAGTAAGTTTAAGCTAAGTTATATAGTAAAAATAAAAGTATAAATATTGCACTAAATTTTAAAGTATAGATTTAACTATTACGCTTAACATTATGAAAATTAACTATAGTTGCTTTATTTGTATTGTTAGATAGCTTTTTAATTAATTGTTTAATTTTTTAATTTATATATGGCTTAATTGCTTAAATGCGTAAGTTATAACTTATTTTTTTGCAATTAAAGTATTATAGTAAATCTTGCGCAATTATATTGCTTTATTTTATTAGTGTTCTTAGTAAAGCTAATTTTTTACTTACTATAAATAATATTACAAAACTAATAAACAGGCGATTTATTATTACTAACTTATATGTTTAATTTATTTATTTATTAATTGCTATAATTTTTATAAGCAGAATATAATATATTATATTTAATTGTTTTAGCTAATAATAAGCAAAGCTTGCTTAGCGCAAGCAGTTTAATTATAATTAGCACGAACGTTTAAACTAGCAGCTTTTAATTAATAAAGCTTAAAACAAACATATAAAAATGTTAAACTGTTTTTTTTAATTTAGCTTGCAAAGCGCTTTTATTTTTTTTAGTAAAACAACAATTAAGTGTTAAAATGTTAATATAATCTTTAAAATAGCATAGCTAGAAAACTATTTGTTAAAAATTCTTAAAGAGCTAAAAGAAGAAAATTTTTGCTAAAAAGCTAGTGCTTTACAAAAAAAAAAGCACGATTGCTTTTATATAAGTAAAAAAAAACAAAAAATAAGCTTAAAAAAAAATAAAAGTTGCTAAAACTTTTAAAAAAGCTATAATGTAAGCAAAACTAACGCTTATTTATATTAAATAAATTTAAGTTTATATATTAATATATAAAACTATTAATAATTAAAAATATATTTTATTTTTTAAGCTAATATAGTTTTTTATTAAAAAATAAAAAGCAAAGTTTTTTAAATGTAAGCTAGCTATTGCTTAAAAACTTTATGCAAAACGTAGCTATTACTTTTTTATAGCACTTATTATTAAATAAAAAAGCTTTAAAAAAAAAAAAAAAGCATGTTATTTTTATAAGTAAAAAGCTATAAAAAAATAAAGCTTGCTTAATAAAACTTGCGTAAAGCAAGGCAAGCTAAATTAAAAAACAAAAAAACTAAACGCTATAAAGCATATAAAAAAATAAAAACGCATAAAAAACAAAGATATAAAAGCATTTAAAAAAAAACTTAAAAGGCTATAAAAAATAAGCTAATAGTTTTTATAAATGCAAACAAAAAAAATTATTAAGTTTTTTAAAAAAAAAGTCTAAAAAAATAGCACAAAAAAACTTAAATATATAAAATATTTAAAAATTTTAAGCATTTTATACTTTTTTTTTTTTTTAAACTTATATTTTTATTTAGTTTACTTTTATTATTTTTTTAGCTTACTTTTTTTATTACTTTTATATAAATTTTACTTTAATTTATTATATAGCTTAAAAGTTTAAAAATTATAGCTTAATTAAGTAATTTAGCTATAAAAAATCGTTAGATTTTTTTATATTAATATATAAAAAATATTAAAACTACTTATAAATAAAAAAAATAAAAATAATTAGTTTATTGTTTTTAAAAAGTATTAAAGTAATTTTATTTAGCTTAAGCTATTTTAATAATAAGTATAATACTAAAATTAAGCTATTATTTATGCTTTTTAACTTAAAATTAAATTAACATTTGCTATTTAATAAGTTAAAAATAAGCAAATAGCTAAACGATTTAAATGCTTTTTTTTGTATAAAATGCTTTAAAAACATTAATAAAATTAAATAGGTTTTTATTTATTGCAATACTTTTTAAATAAAAAAAATAATAAAAATAATACTAAAAAATTGTTTATTTTAAACAAAAGCTTATAAATTACTTAAACAAAAGTTTAAGCTTTAAAACTTTAAGCAAAATAAATTTGCTATTACTATATTATAAGATTTTAAAGCTTGCTTAAAAGCTATATATTTTATTAATTTTAAAACTTACTTTTTTTAGCATTAAATATATACTAAAAATATTAAAGCATAAAAAAATTATTACTTTAATTTTTAATTTACTTAAAGTTTGCTTAAAAAGCTAAATTAAAATATTATTAATAAAATAATAAAGTTTTTTAAGAAGTTATATAATAATTTAAATAAAATGTTTTATAAAAACTTTTATAAAACATTAAACAACTAAATTAATAAAGAATTTAAGCTGGATTTTTACTTTAAAAAAACAAAAAAAGTATATAAAGCATAAAAAAAGGTTAATTATTTATATAATTATAATTTTAATAAGCTTTTATATACTGTTATTAATACTATTAAGCTAGCTATTAATATAATTATATTAGCTACTAAAACAGTTATTATTAAAAAGCAATAAATAAAATTAGCTTAATATTTTGCTTATAACTAAAATATAAATAATATTATTAAGTAAATATAGTAGCTAAAGTTAAAACAAAAAAACGCAGCAATTATAAAAAAAAACTAAAAAAAATGCTAAAAAAACTATAAAATTAGTATGTTTAGCTAGTTAATTAAGAATTATAAGCACTACAATATTATAAAATTAATATAAACTTATTAAAGAAGCAAGTGTTTAATATTAATGCTATAACTTTTAAATATTTATAAAAAAGTAAATATAACTTTAAAAAACAAAAACAAAAAAAACAATTGTTTAATTTTTTATAACAAGTAAAATTAAATAATTTTTATTTAATAAAAAGGATTATTTGTTAAAAATATAGCATAAATAATTATTATGTTTATAAGTGCAGTTTTGCTTACAAATTAAAAAAGGAAAACATTATATATTAAAACTTTAAATAGTGTTTAAAAAAGCTAAAATTTTTTATAAGCTTTAAATGCATAAAAATTCTTTTTAAAGTTATAAAAATTAGCAAAAATAAAGAAGAAATTCTTAATGCTATAATAAAATAAATATATAACTTTATTTTAAGCAATAATAAACTACTTAAGCAAAAGGCTTATTATTAACTGTAAAAAAAAGATTTTATTTTAAATAATAAAGATTTAAATGCTAAAATAAAAAGCAAACAAAAAAGTTAAAAAAAAAAGAAATTTTATTAGCTAAATAATAAGCAGTTAAACTAATTTTTAAATAAAAAGTTTAATAATTAAACTAATATGCTTTATAAAATAAAACTAGCAAAAGCCTGCAATATTAAAAAAAATAACTTAATAAATAGCAAGCTAAATAATAGCTTTATTACAACTAATTAAAACTTTATATAAAGCATTTTTTATAACGTAAATAGTACTAAAGTTTTATAAAGCTATATATTAAGTAAAAAAATTAATGTAAATATGTTTTAAGCTAATTGTTATAAGCTTTTAACTAAAAAAGCTGCTTTTTATTAAATAAAAAATAAAAAAAAACCTAAAAAACAAAAAAAAAAGCTTTTTATAAGTTAAATAATTAAAAAGATTTATTTAAATAATAATAAGTTTTTTATTTAGCTTAATACTAAAAATATATAAATAAATAATAATTTTTATAAGTAAAATATTTTACTAAAACTAAAAAACTTTAATTATTAAAAGCTTTAAAAAATTTAAAAAGTAAGACTTATAAAAAAAAGCTTAAAATTTAAAAAAATATAAGCTAAAAAGTTTAAAGACTTTTTAAATAAAAAAACAAATGTTACTTTTAAGAACTTTATATTAGAAGTTCTAAAGTATTTTAGTGTTTTTATTTAAATAATTGCTTAAACAAAAGCTAAATTATATTTTAAAGCAGCAAAAATGCTTAAACTAATGCTAAAAATAATACTATTACTTTTAAATAACTTTAGCAAAAGCTTAAATTAAAGAATTAAACTAAATATACTATAGCTTATTTTAAAAAAAAAAAGCAATAAGTTAAAATATAAAGCTTAACTAAAAATTTTATTGCAGAAAATCTTAATTTAAATAAACATAAAAAATGCTTTTTTTTATAAAAGCATAAACTTTTTAAAAAACAATATAAAA
>MU400775.1:0-46854 GCA_022578965.1 Xylaria sp. FL1777 | reverse complement strand
TTATATTAATTTTTAACTATTAAATTTATATTTGTTTTAAAGTAATTATAAATCTTAAAAAGTTAATTTTTTATATATACTATATATACTTTTTTGTATTAAGTTGTAATTTTGCTTATTTAAATATTTTTAATACTTAAGTTATATATTTTTTATGTTTTTTTAGTGTTTTAAAGTAAATTAAGATATTATTTAAATAAATAAACATAAACTTGTTTAAAAATTTCTATAAAATTATTATTATTATATATTAAAAACTAGCTAATATGTTTTATAGTTTTTATAGCATAACTATATATTTATATAGTTTATATATTGTTTGTATAGCAGTTTTTTATTTTTTTTTTTTAGCTATTTTAATAGTATAATATTTATTTAAAATATTAATTACTATAAACTATTTTGCTTAATTAATGTTTTTTTTTATAATTATTAACAAAGTAAGAAAATATTTATTTATAATAGTAATTATATTTAATAATTAATAATTAATTATTATTTGCTATATTAGTTTTTCTTTTTTATTAATTAGTTGTTTTTTATTTTTTATTTTAGGTATTAGTATTATAAAGTATTTAACAAATAATTAAAACTTTTTTAGAAATCTTTTTGCTAGATTTTTTTAAATATATTTTTATAAAACGTTTGTTTTGTTTAAGCTTATATAATATATTTAATAAAGCTTTAGTTAACATTTTTTTTTAATAAAAATGTAGTAGTTTTATAAACTATATTTAAAAAGTTCTTTTTTTTTTTTTTTTTTAAATAGTTTATAAAATTTATAATATATCTTTAGTATTTTGTTTAAAATTTTTTTTGCGATTTTTCTGATTTTTTTGCTTTATTTTTTGCTTTTTTAATTAATAGTTTTTGCTTTTTATTAAATCAAAAAGTTACTAATCTTTAGCTATAATATTTCTAAAATAATGTTATAATTAAATATATTAGCAATATTTAATATAATTTGTTTTTTGTGTTTTTATATAAATATATTAAAAAGTTTGGTTTTTTTAAGTATATAACTGTTATTATAGCTAAAAGTACTTTTATTAAATTTTTTAATTTTTTAGGATTTTTGCTTATATTTTTAAAAAATCTTATTTTGTTTTATTACTTTAAGTAAAATTATATTAGCTTATATTTCTAAGTTAATTAAAATGTTATATTTTTTTTTTTAATATATAAGTTTAACTTTAAATTAGTTTTATTAATTATTATATTAAACTTTATATAAGGCTTTAGTTTTTTTAGCTATTTGCTGCTTTTTTAGCAAATATTTATTTTATTTTTTAACTTTTTTTTATTAAATGTTTAAATGCTTATTTTATTTAGTACTTTAAATATTATTATACTTTGTTTTGTTTTTGCTTTTAGTTAAGCTTTAAATTGCAGTTTTTAAGCTTTTTTACTTTTAGCAACTATTTTTTAATATAATTATACTTTAATTAACTAGTAATATTTACAATAGTTATTTTTATATTTTTTTAAATTAATATTATAAATGCAATTAAAATTCTTTTTAAATATTATAAATTTTTGTAAATTTTTATAGTAAATTATAGTTATAACTAATTACTTTAATTTATAAAAGTTTTATATTTTTGTTTTTATAATTTATTTAAAAAACTAATTATTTTTTAGTTTATTAAGTAAATATTAATAACAATAATATATTATATAATAATTTTATAATACTTTATTATATTTTAAATCTTTTAAGCATAAAATATTATTATTGTTTTTTATTATAGTTTTGTTATAATAATAACTTTTAATAATTAGTTAAATTATTAATTTTAGTTTTTAAAACGTATTAGTTTTTGTGCTAACTATTAATGTTTTTTTGTTTTGTTATATTTAAAGCAATTTAAGCTATAAAAATACTTTATTTATTTTTATTAGTTTTTTTTTTATAGTATTTTTTATAGCTTTTAATTTTATTTGTTTTTGCTTTAAAGTTTTATAAGTTTTATTTCTTTAAGTTTATTTAGCAATTAAATATTTTAATAGTTTATAATTAGTTTAATAACTATACTATTTATAGTTATAATTTTGTTTTTTTAAACATAATTTTTTTTTAAGCTATATTTTAAGCTTTAATAGTTTAAAGTTTTTATAGTTTTATAAGTTTACTAATTATATTAACTTATTACTTTTTATTATTTGCTACTTTTAGTTAAACTATTTTTTTAAGTTATATATTAAATAATTTTAATTGTTTATATAATAAATATATTTTTTTGCAATTTGTTTTAATAACTATAAAGCTTTTAAATAGTATTTATATGTTTGTTTATTTTAACTTATATAAATAAAGCATTTAAATTTATTTAGTATAGCACTTTTGTTTTAATTTAAAACAGCAATTTTATATTTTTGCTTTAAAAACATATTTTTTAAATTATTTTGTTGTTTTTTGTTGTTTTAAATTTTTATAACTTATATTTTTTTTTTAAGTTAAAAAATTTTTCCTTTTTTATAGTTTTTCTTTTTGTTTTTTTTCTTAAATTAGCATTATTTTTAAAAGTGTTCTTTTTTTTTACAGTTATAACATTTAACTTTAAACATATTTTAGAATTATTATTTTTAAACTTTACTAATTTGCTTAAATCTTTGTTTAATATTTTCTTAAGTATTTTTTTTCTTGTTTTTTCTAGTTTTTTTAGTTTTAAAGTATTAATTAAATAATTATTAATTAATTATAATAGCTATATTAATATATATATTAATTTTTGCTAGTTTATTTATTTTATATAGTTTATTTTAAACTTAAGTTTTAAGTTTACTATAAAATAAATAAAATAGTACAAGCTTAAATAATTTTAAAATTACTGCTAATTGTTTAAATTTTATAACATAATTTATTGCTGCTTTTATTTATTTTAAGCAATAAAGTGCTTTTTTTGCATGTTTTGCTTTTTAAATGTTTTTAAATAATGCTTTTATTTAATTTTTAAACTTAACGTAGTTTTTAAAAATCTTTTTTATTTTTAGCTTAAGATTAATTAATTTATTAGCTTTTAAAAAATCTTTTAAAATAAATTAAAACTATTTTAGTACTTTTTTTAACAGAAATTATAAAATAGTTATTACTTTTTAGTTCTTTTTTATAATAGTAATAAAATGCTATTTTAAATAAAGTTTAACATAAATTAAAAAGGCTTTTATATTTATAAATTTATTATAAAGCTTTAAAGCAATAAGTTTAAAACTTTTAATGTTTAGCATTTTTAATATTATAAATAATTTTAATAATAAAAGCAATAATAGTAATAAAAAGTTAAGCTTTTTATTTTAAGTTATTACTTTAAGTATAACAGTAATAAAAGTAAACATTAAGTTTGCTAGTAATAATATTAGCATTAATTATAGCATAATTGCTTATTTAAAACTTTAACTTATTGTTATAATAATAATTATTATTGCTGCTTTAATTACTATAGCTAATATTTATATTAGTTTAAAAGTTATAACGCTTAATATTTAAGCTGTTTTTTAAGTTAAAGCAACTAATTTATTTTATAGCACTAGTATTAATATTAGTTTTTTTTTATTACTACTGCTTAATTTTTTTTTTTTTATTACTGCTTTTTTTTTAATAAAAGTAATTAATAAAAGTATTAAAGTTTGTTATTTTAGTATATTGCTAGTTTTAAAAGTTTTTAAAATTTTTAAACTTAATTTTTAACTTTTTGTTTTTAGTAATATAACTTAGATTTAGTTCTATTAGTTATTAAGTAAAGTTTACTTACGTAATACTGTTTAACATTTTTATTTTTTAAATATTTTTTTAGTATATTTTTAAAAGTTTATTTTATAAATTGTTTATTATTTAACTCTTTATATTAATATTTGTTTTTATATATTAAGTTTTATTAATTAAAGAGCTATTAAAATATAATAAACTTGTTATATATTAATATAACAGGTTTGCTTTTAAAGTTTTAATTTATAAGTAACAATAAAATCCTTAATAGTAATCCGTTAAAAAGGTTTTTAAAGTATTCTTACTACTATATATTAATAAAAGTCTTAAAAAATTAAAAGTAATAAATATATTAATGCTTAGTAGTTATAAAAAATTAATAGCTAAAAAACTAAAACTAAATAAGTAATTAAATACAAAAAGTGCATAATTATATAAACAAAAAAAAAATAAAAAAAATAATAACTTTTTTTAAATCACTATAAGTTTAATAAGCACTAAATTACTATAAGCTTAATAAGCTTTAAATTACTGTAAGCTTAGTAAGCTTTAAATTACCGTAAGCTTAGTAAGCTAAGTAAGTTGTTATATAACCTTAGCTTTAGCTAGCAAAAAAAAAAGGTGCAAAATATGTATAAAAGCATTAGGCCGCTTTAAAGGCTACCCTTATGCCAATTTTATAACAAAATATTATTATTTACTATTTGCATAATTAGTTAAATATAATATAATAGTTAATATAATAATTTATATTATTTAAATAAATAGCTTATTAGTTATACTAATAGCTATTTAATAAAACTTATATAAATAAAAACTTTTTTTAAAGCAAAAACTATTTATATATGCAAAGTATATAATAGTTTTACTATAGATTTTATTAATTTGCTGCTTTTTTTATATAATACTTTGCTTTAAATTTTATATGTTAAGTTAGTAGCGCTTTTGCTTTATAATACAAAATAAAAAAATTAGCACGTTAATAAAAAGGTTTTTTATTAATTAATAATAAAAGTGCTTTTTTGCTAGCTTTAAGTTTTATAAACTATAAATAATATAGTATTAAGTAAATTTTAAGCACTATATAGCGCTATATTTTTTATAAATTGCTTAATATTAAGCAGTAAGCTTTAAGTTTTAATTACGTTAAAAATATAAGCTGTTTGTTATATAAAAGAACTAATGTTTATATAGCATTAATAACAAAAGCTAAAGCTGCTTGTTTTTATAATAACTAATATATTAGGTTAATTACTTATGTTATTACACTAGCAAAAAAATAAAGTTTTTAAACTTTTAGCTTAGCTATTTAACTTTTAATTTTTATGCTTTTAGTGCAGCAAGCATATAGTTTAAACTAAGCTAAAAGTAAACTAACTTTTGTTTTAAAGCAAAGCAACTATAAACCAAGTAAAACTTAAACCTATAACTTTAAAAAAAGTAGCTAAATATATATTATTGCGCTATTAAGCCTAATAGTTAATATATTAAAAATATTGCTTTTTATAAATTTTAGTATTTTTTTTAGTTTTAACGTTTTTTATAATAATATTAAAGTAAACTTAGCAAAAGTTATAATAGTATAAAAGCAGTTTATGTTTAAAACTATTATAAAAATAAAAACATTTATAAATGCTATAAGCTATTTTAAGCATTTTATTAAAAACTATTTATTAATTGCTATATTATTAATTATATTAATAAAAAAACCTAAAAACTAAAAAGTAAAATTAAGCATAAAAACTAAAAATATATAATAAAAAATCTATAAAGCTATTATTATTATGCTAATTATTTAAGCTTTTAATTAAAAGCTTTTATTTATAATAAATATTAACTTAAGCATATATTATATTAAAGCATATTTAATATAGCTGCATTTTTATAAAATAACTATATTTTTATATTTAGTAATATATTTTTTAAAAAAGCTTAAAGTATACTAATTATACTATTTAATACAAAAAAAAAAATTGCTAGCTATAATGCTAATATTTTAACACTAGTAACATTAAATAAAAAGCAAAAAAGTTATTATTTATATAAATTATAAGTTTTTTATAATAATAAAAACAAAAATAAAATAACTAGCAAAAATAATATGTTTTTTAAACGTTATTAAACATTTTAATATAAAAATTATATATAAAACAAGCAAATTAAACATTTTAGTAAACTAGTTATTAAAACTACTAGTTATATTAGTTTTTTTATTAATAAAAACTAAAGTTAATATAAAGTTATTATTAAAAGCTAAAATATAACTAATAATATTACTATAATATTTTAATATTATAAATTTATAAGCTATTTTTAAGAATTTTTGTTTTAAAACTAAATTATTATATAATATAAGTTTAAAATAAATAAAATAGCACTTTATTAAAAAAAATAGCATGCTATTTAAGCTAATTAATTATAAATAAGCTTTAAAAAATTTTTTATATTTAGTTAATATAGCATTTTAAGCTATAATATTTTTAAAAGTGCTTAAAGTATTAAAATTGCTATAAAATATAAAAAACGCACATATTAACTTAAAGTATACTACTATTAAAAGCTTAATTTAAAAGCTAAATAAGCATTTTTAATACTTAAAAGCTATGTTTATTACTTAATAAATTATTACTAAATATAATTAATGCTAATTAATAAAATTATTATTAAACAAACTTTTAAATTTATAACTTATTATATTATTTTTATTATTTATGCGTTAAATTATAAACTATATATTTATAGCTAATTTTAAGCTATTAATATATATTAAATATATTATTATATAAATTAAAGCAAAAATAATGGTTAATATTAGTTTTAAAGCAATAAAACTGCTAATTTAACAAATTAACAAAATGTTTAGTTTTTTTAAAAAATAAATAAGCAATAATATAAATATATTTATAAGCAAAAAAATAACTAATTAATATAAATTAAACAGTTTTATTATAAAGTTAATTATATTTAAAAAACCTAAAAGTAATAACAAAGTTAAAAAAGCTAATAATAATATTAAGCAAATTATATTATATAAAAATTTAACTTATTGCTATTTTAATTTTTAAATTTTATTAAAAGTAGCTATTTATATATATAATTAAACTTTAAAGCTTAATAGCTATAATAGTTATTTTTTATTGTTTAAAATATAGCTATTAAATTAATAATTAGCTATAAAAATTATTAATTATATTAAAAATCTAAACAAAAAAAAAAGTTAAATTTTAGCAATATTTAATATAAAACTATAAAACATTACTAATATATAACTATTTTAATAGTTTAAAAGTATTAAAAAACTAAATTTAAACTTATTTACAAAAAAAAAAAAAGCTTAATTAAAACTTATAAAATTAACAATTAAGTTTTATGCGTTAAATAATAAACTAATAAATTTAAACTATATTATAATAACTTATAAGCTATTATAAATTATTATTATAGTAATATATATAAACTATAAAGCTTTAAAAAAATAATATTGCTTAATAAATATAATAGTAGTAATTTATTTTTAGCTTATAGCAAAAATAACTACTTAATAAAAAGTTTATAATATATTAATAAATATATGCTAAAAAAAAA
Source organism: Xylaria sp. FL1777 (assembly GCA_022578965.1). Classification (NCBI taxonomy): domain Eukaryota; kingdom Fungi; phylum Ascomycota; class Sordariomycetes; order Xylariales; family Xylariaceae; genus Xylaria; species Xylaria sp. FL1777. Next base: position 39,563 of record MU400775.1, on the reverse strand, counting down.
TAAATAAAAATTAAAAGCATTAATAATATAAATATTAAAAAGCATTTATAAATAGCTTTATTTTTATAAATAGCTAAAATAGCTATTTAATAAAAAAAGTAATTATAGCTTTTAAGTAATATAAGCTATAATATATATTATGCAATAATTACTATATAAAAACTTAAAAAGTATAAACTAGTTTTACTTAAATTAGTAATATTTATATATAGTTTTTTAGTACTATACTTAAGAAATATCTTTTCTTTAACATCCACCTTTTTAAGTACAGACCTGACTTTACGTAGTAATTACAAAGTTCTAGGCCAGTATTCAGAAGGCACATACCTAGGTTACTTAAGTACACTGTTTCTACTATAGGTAGTTACTGTGCTCCGATTACAGATGATACATGTACATGTATTTATTTTCGAATCGTATGTGCGGAATCTAGGAAGGCGATATATATATATTCTGGCAGTCATTCCGTGCTGGTTGTCTGCAGTCTTGCCAACGCCCACTTCCACGTCAAGTCCTCTGCGGCATCGAATTTGCTAAACCCTCCACTTCCACTTCAAAGCCGCCCTTCCTCCTCCCCGTCGCTCTCACTTGCTCTCCCCACGCCCTGCTTAGAATCAATCGATACCCATGCAGCGGTCGGGCTAGATTTGGTTATATGGATGCCTACGATAGGAGGTAGTGAGTTGAGCAAATGCCGGCGCCGCCATCACCTGCGGGTGACTCGCAGCCACCATCACGACCAACATCACGACCACCGTCGTCTCAATCTCCGTCACAGCCGCATCACGACCACTCTCCCTCGACCCCGAGTGGCCTTCGCCAAAGCCGCACCCTCTCCAACTCCAACTCTAGGTCCAGCCGGTCACACGACGACGACAACAACAACGACCCCGTCGCCAGTTCCCCTCCCCAACGAGACACCCCGTCGTTGTCTGACGCCCACGGCTCGAGTCTCCTCGATCTGAGCCGCCAGCCGCCGGAGGACTCGAGTGCTCCCACGCCGATTCGCCGATTCGAGACCTCTTCGCTGCTCCACGACGAAACGAGTTCTCTGCTCCACCGTGGACGGGCTCACGATGGCCCCTGCAATCATGGCACCTTCTCCCCACGAGTGACCAGTCCCCCCTTTCGAGATTCGCGTGCCGGGTCTGAGAGGGCATCGTTGCTGGGCTCTGATGGCTCTGCTACACTGGGCGACACGCCACCGCCGCCTCCCGGTGGCCGATGGAGGAGGACCTTCTCCAGGATGATGAAGAGCAAGAAAATGACAACGTCGAGTGTCTTGGCCCAGCGGCACGGCGTGGAGTACTCATGGTCCATGTTTCTCTCCTACTACATCCCGTGTCTGACGTGGATGCGCCAGTACCAATGGTCGTGGCTCACCGGCGACCTCACCGCCGCAATCACCGTGGCTTCCATGTATCTGCCCATGGCCCTCTCCTATGCCGAGAATCTCGCCCACGTCTCCCCCATCAGCGGGCTGTACGCCTTCGTCTTCAACCCCCTGTTTTATGCGCTTCTAGGCAGTTGCCCCCAAATGGTCGTGGGACCCGAGGCTGCCGGCTCTCTGCTCGTCGGCTCGATAGTCAAAAGCAACGTCGATGTCGGGCAAGGCGACGAAAACGACGCCGTCATACACTCCAAGGTCGCCGGTGTCGCTGTCGGCTTAGCCGGGGCCTCTGTCTTCATCATGGGACTGGGCCGATTCGGATTCGTCGATAACGTCTTGAGTCGCCCATTCCTGCGTGGCTTCATTTCCTCCATCGGTTTTGTCATCCTCATCGATCAGTTGACGCCAGTTCTCGGCTTGAACAAGGTGGCGGCTGACGTGCCCAGCGTACCCCACCGCAGCACCGTTGACAAGCTTGTCTTCATCTTCACCCACCTTGGGCAATGGCATAAGCTTTCGGGCATCATCGGCGTCGTAAGCTTTACCGTCATCATGGTCCTTCGGTAAGTGCTCCCGTCCCGTCACCTTATTGGTCTAGTCAGTATTGACCAATACATGTGCCACTAGTGAGATTAAGCGCAGACTACAACCCCGATATCCTAGTGTGGCATATTTCCCAGACCGTCTTCTCGTCGTCGTTCTCTCGGCTGTCTTGGCTTATTTTCTCGGCTGGGAAGGCAAGGGTGTCGAGGTTCTCGGCAGAGTCGAAGCTCCATCCGGCCATGTCTTCACTTTCCGCAATCCTTTCCAGCTGTCTCACCTACCTCACATTCGTGAAGCATTGGGGACTTCCTTTTTAATTGGGATGCTAGGCTTCTTCGAATCATCCGTTGCTGCCAAGAGTCTTGGCGACACTGATGTCATCGAAGGTATGCAACTCAGTCCAAATCGTGAGTTGATTGCTTTAGGAACCGCAAACATTGTCGGTGCGTGTTTCATGGCTCTACCTGCGTTCGGGGGCTACGGTAGGAGTAAGGTGAACAAATCGACAGGTGGGAAAACTCCCATGAGCTCGGTATTTGTCAGTATCATCACCATTATCTGTATCCTGTATCTTTTGCCGTGGTTCTACTATCTTCCTGTAAGTCTATATGCTGTAGCCCTGGCCCAAGTTTATCTTACAGCATCACTAAATCGGCTTTCAGAAACCCGTCCTCTCCGCACTGATCATGGTAGTTGCCTATTCCCTTATCGAAGAAATCCCCGAAGACTTGATCTTCTTCGTGCGAATCAAGGGGTGGAAGGAGCTGTCCCTCATGGCTGTAATAGTCCTTGTTACTGTCTTCTTCTCACTCAATCTTGGCATTGCTATCGGTATAGGCTTATCGCTACTAGAAGTCGTGCGTCATGCTACTCGCCCTCGTATTCAGATTCTTGGTCGCGTCCCCAATAGTGACCGTTTTGCCAACGCCGAAGAACACCCCGAGCAAGTCGAGTTCATCGAGGGGTGTTTAATCGTCAAAATCCCTGAGCCCCTAACCTTCGCCAATACAGGTGACCTGAAAAGCAGGCTACGCCGAATAGAACGCTACGGCACCAATATGGCACACCCAGCACTACCCCGTTTGCGCCCCCAAGACAGCAATCGAAATGTCATTTTCGACATTCATGGAGTGACATCGATGGATGGCTCTGGTACACAGGTGTTAGAGGAGATCGTCCGTAAGTACCGGCAACAAGGCGTCAGGGTTTTCTTCACCCGTGCACCCGGTCATGGTCATGAAGTGTGGAAGCTGCTCGAGCGGAGTGGCATTGTTGCACTTGTGGGGGGCGAGCATCTCTTTGTTGATGATATCCAAGATGCTTTGCGTATGGCCGAATCTGTGCGTCTGACTGACCCTGAAGGGCACGCGGCTGACCATGAAGCACCATTGCTTGCCTAGAGCGATTGCAAGTACATATACCCCAATAGTGCCTACAGAACTTGTCATCAGCAAATCATAGCAAAAAGCAACAGCAATGTTTAAACAAAAATAATGTTATAGAGATAAATAAAAGATTAAATAAAAGAAGCAATATAGTTTTATATAGTTTATAATACACTTTTTATAAATATAAAAAATAATAATAATAATTAATATTATTTATTAATAAAGTGTTATATATTTAGTTACTTTATATTTAAAAGGGTTTAAAAAATAAGTAAATTTAGTTTTAATGAGTGATTAAATCATTAAAATTATTTGAAGCATCAAGCCTTGAACCTGATTTGAACAGGTGACCTTAGGAACTGCAGTCCCACGCTCTAACCACTGAGCTACCAAGGCGCTAGAACTGTCTGGCGTGCTGCAAAGATTAACACTAACCTCTATACTGCGCACAGTGCATTTAGTTCTTGTAGCCATCGAGAAAAACAGATAATGAGTCCTCACTGTAATGCCTCATGCACTCCTTCTTCGATCATTATTTCGACCTCTCGATGAGAACGCCTTACCGCTGAACGACGTGCCCTAGCCTACCTATCTTGTTAAGAGGTACCGAACGCAAGATAAGAACCCAGAAACCCACCCATCACCACCCATCACCACCAACATCCCTAGGCGACTTCGTGAACATGTCGTCGTCAGAGCCGCGGACCAAGAACTCGGTTCCCGGCTGGGTCCAATTTCCTCACCCGCACGTCGAGCAATGTATCATCTCGTTCCCCCGCAAACACATCCTCCTAGTCACCATCAACCGCCCGCAGTTCAGGAACTGCCTGCCCGTCGAGACAACCATCCAAGTTAGCACTCTGTAGAAATGGTACGACAGCGAGCCGGACCTGCGGGCAGCAGTATTCACGTGTGATAGGAGCGCCAACGTTCAGTGAGGTGAAATGATGATTATCTGTTCCTATTTGGATCGCAATGCCTACTACAGCTTGCTGCTCTGCTGCCTGATCTTAGCATAGCCGTTCGAAAGCGCAACTCTCCCGTCGCCCTTCACGATTGTCTCGAAAACGTAGTGATCGAGTCCACCGCCGGAACTGGCTTTCCAGATCCACGTCTCTAGCTCATCACCCGGGTATACGACGCTCTTGAATCTTGCTCCAAATGCCTTGAGCCTCGTGGGATCCGAATCGGCCACCCCCCTCAGGAGCCCATGCGCCGCAATATTCCAAGTGCCCAGGCCCTGCAGGATCGCGCCTTGGAAGCCTGCGCGCTTGCTGAACTCATCGTCAGCGTGCATCGGGTTGTAGTCGCCGCACAATCGGTACAGCAGCGCCGTCTCCGGCGTCGTCTTATACGTGTGCACGGCGTCCGGCTGGCGCGCCGGCATCTTGACAGCGGGCTTGCTGGGGCCCTTGGGACCTCCGTACCCGCCCTGCCCCATGCCGAACGCCGTGCTGGTCATTTTGACATAGATCGTCCCCGTCTTGACATCTACCAACTTGTGCTCCTGCTCGGAGATCATGGACCCTCCCTTGTCGTACGCGCCGAGAACCTTACTATGGATCTCGAGGTCCAGTCCCGCCGAGCTGGTCGGAATCGGGTTCAGCATCTCAATGCCCCGCTCACCGTCCACGGAGCGTTGCGCATCGAACGGTGGCATGCCTGGCACGGGCTCCGATGTGGTGCGTTGGACAAAATCGAACACATCCTGGTCTGTTTGCTTGAATGCAAGATTGATGGGGAATGTTGGAAACGCGGCGAAGCGTGGATGTAGCTCGTAGAGAAAGTGTTTTTCATCGGCTTGTACACCAATTGCGTTCGCCTATGGCGAGCCACTGGGGTGTCAGTCATACAAGCACGGCTGCTTCTGCCATCGATTGAAGCATGTGAGCAAGTCAAGAAAGGCTGGACGGTGGGGACTCACAAAGAGCAACACGTCACGCCGGTTGTATGCGCATTTGATCGGACGAAACTTGTATCCGACGGCCTTGCGAAAGTCGACATTGTCGTAGCGGCCATCGGCTCGCTTTACAGGTCGATCACTAAGATGCATTTCCACCTGTGATGTGATGATGTGTAAAGGGATGCCTTGTTCCGCCCTTACTGGAGTTACGACAACTTGATTGGCTACAACAGGAGCTTCATGTCTACTGTAGGAATATATACCACGCAGATGGTGTCTTTACGCGAGTGAATGGCTCCGCGAAGGGAGCAACCTCGGCAATATAGCTAGACAGGGAGTCAAAATATCCTAACCTATCCCCACACATCCAGGGGTGACTACGAGCTAACAAGGGGGCTCATGAAAGATAAGCCAGAGTTCTGCGATCCACTACCCAGGTATCCTTCGCATAGGCAAAAAGCTAATTTGGACGTTCGAAATGATGGTACTCCCCTTAAACTACAGGATGAAGCCAAAGGCCATGGGTTCCTCAGCTATTGTCCACAATTCCAGCACCTCGCCGCAAAAACTCTGAAGGTCGGCTAGCTGATCTACACGGAAAGCCAGGCATGTATCAAATTCTATGGTAATGCAGACTTTTGCCCTGTCAACTCCACATATGATTCTTGGTACGTGGCCATAGTTCTTGACGGACAGGGGGCCTAATGAAGATCCATCAAGCAACGATGCCCCTGCGGGCTAGCCAAGAAAAATAGCTTCGGAGACATGTCTTCGTCGCTCATCCCTTCAAGCGACGACACCCTGGCGTTAGGAAAAGTTTTAAAAAACCGAGCCACTGCCAATCGAAGTTCAATTTTTGCAAGATGCAGCCCGATGCAAACTGTTTAGCCAGCCAAATTAGTACATTCCCCCCACGGTGAGGGCATATTTTGTTTTGGCGGAGGGAATTTCACTGAAGGACTTGATAACTCACTTCTCGAGCCGCCACCGAAAGGGATAAATGCATTCCTCATGGCTGGTGTCGGGTTCTCCCACCGTGACGGATCAAACTTTTCGGGATCTGGAAACGCGTCCACATCACGGTGAAGACTGTAACTTTGAGTCGTCACAGTATATCCGGCTGGAATATGATGACCACATAGCTCAGCTCCTCCTTCGGGCACCTCCCTCGGCAGTCCTGCGGGAACAACTGGGAACCTTCGGAGAGTCTCATCAATCACATGTTCAAGGTATGGCATGTGCACTTGTCGCAAATCCTCATAGGTAAAGCCATGTGGAAGCACTTCGAGTGCCTCCACAAGCCGAGATTTGATTTCGGGATCGCGACAAACAGACCAGACTAGATAAGTCAGAGTGTTGGACGTAGTATCACTCCCAGCAACGATAAATGCTTGCGCATGGTCCCCAACCTCGTCCTGAGAGATGCTCATGTCACCCTGGGCCTCATAGACTTTTGTGAAAACCGTCGGTCTGGCATCAGGGCCCTCTCTTTCTACGATAGCGCTATGGCGATTAAGGGAGACCTTGGAATAGTTACGTATACGCTTGGTATACATCTGTGCCTTCGATAATATAGGAATTGGGATCCCAAAGCGGACAGAGAGCTGGAAGAGGGAGGGAAAGGTTGACCGATATGACGCCAACTTGCCAACGTTCTGTAGGTCGGTAATGTATTGATTGACCTGAAGCTGTTTAGTTGAAGCTCGAATAGCCGGCGCCGTTTCGCCGAGACGAGGCTGTCGAACACTAACCTTTCCATTCTCGAGCATTCGGAAGGACTCTCCAAAGCTCAGCTCGCCAATGACATCAGTCGTTAGAAAAAGCCACCACTTGTAAATGTCTGCCGCGCCGCGAGTCTTATATTCTCTTTCCATCCCCTGCATAGCAAGGTCGACTTTGCACTCGACTTGCGGCAAGAAAGGTTTAAGGCCCGACTCGGAGAGTGGTGATGAGAGCAATCTCCTGAAGCGCCTATGTACAGCTACATCTGGTGTATTGAAAATCGTCCGAACAAAAGGAGCAAAGTCCAGGTACCATTGTGCTTTGGGAAACTCGTTTTTAATTGTGAACACTTTCTGGATGGCTTTTGGATCCGCAATGTACACCTCACGAGGGCCGACTCGGACGATGGGGCCTACTGGCAGTTAGTATGAACGCTCTACCTTTACTGGAGTGATGGGAGCCGCCATACCGTATTTGAGGTGAAGATTGTGGATATAGGACGCCTTGCGCCCAGTCACCCAGAAGTACTTTGCGACGAGTTCCGTGTATCCAGCATACCATGGCCCCGGAACTTGTGAGATGGGGTCGCTTAGGACGAAGCCAACGAGTTTGCTCACCAGTAATATGGCAATTAAGCTCAAGGCGCCTAATACGTAGAAATGGTTGATTTTCAGTAGCCCTGGTATCACATCCATGCTTATGTTTCCATATCGTGTGAATATGAAGTCGTAGGTTCAAATGTTGATAATGAGTGGCACATTCCCTTTCACCATAGGGCACTGTCCTCTATTTATATGTGCTCGTTAATATGAGCGGTGGGGAGGTACTAACTGTTGGGGATATATAGCATTATCACTGACACCGTAGTAGCGCTGCTGTTTTGCATTGTCACACTGGCTACCTACAGGTAAGTAGCTCATTATCTCGATTTATTAATTTTGCATTAAGGCACCTAATGTCAAATATAGCCAAAGTACATTATTTGTAGCTATTTTATCTTACTTATCCCTGAGGCTAGTAGTTAAACAAGGGCAACTGCACATTATCTGAACTTAGATCAGATTCCGGCAGAGGTGAAAACATGTGCTGCAGTTACATTTCATGTCTACTGCGTAGTCTTCATTGTACACAATATTGAAATATGGAGTTCCGGCTTACCCGAAAACCACACGATGTAATAGTTCGGCTAGTGGCTGAAATGCTGCAGAAGGGCCGTTAATCTTCTCCTGCCTCGGAAGGACCCTGCCAGGAACCTTGTCGCTTTATCGCTGTTATAAAGGTAACCCGACTTGAGTGCTGCTAAGCAATTCTGTGATTATTATCTCAGGTGCCTTAGACCAGAATGGTCCTTGGGTTTATACCTGTCAGAATAAACGAGCTAGTTAATTAGGAGTTTAGAAGTGTGTATTGTTAATGTTAAGCAGAGTTTGCTTTACCTTTAGGGGGTTATTATTATTAATAACCTACTATGCTGCTTTGCAGCGCGGTTTTTTTACTTGTGTACCTATAGGTAAAACTATACAAAAAGCTAGATAAAAACCTTATGTAATAATGTTTATGTTGCTACTTTAAAGTTTTTTTACTTTATAATAACTAGTTTTTATTAACTAGCTTGCTAAATAAAAAATAATAGTTAAAAAGTAAAAGAACTTTTTTTAAAGCTTTTAAACTTTTTGCTTTTTTAAAAAGCATATAAAAGCTTTTTTTTTGTTTTTTAAGAGCTTTAAAAAAGCACTTTTGCTTTTTTTGCTAGTTTTTTTTTTATTTTTTGCTTTTTTTCTTTTTTTTTTATTTTCCTTTATTTTAACTGCTTTATTATATATTGCTATTTTATTAATAATAAATAGCTATTTTATAATATTATTTATAACTTTAAGCTTTTTTATAGCTAGTTATAAATTTTTGTTAGTTTATAATAATTTAGCTATAAAGCTTTTTTATAGTTATTTTTTTTGTTTTTTAGTAAATTATAATATAAAACTATATATTAAAAAGTTTTTTTTTTTTTATACATTTATAAAAAAGCATAAAAAAGCTTAAAACTTTTTTTTTATATAAAAATGCTTTTAGCTTTATTTTTTTAATATATATTTATATTATTATAGCTGCTTTATGCTTTAATAATTTGCTATATTTTTTAAAAGCTTTATTTTTATTAAGCTTTTATTTAGCTATTATTAAGTAATTATTACTTGTTTTAGTTTAGCTTTATTTGCTTATTTTTTTTTTAATATAATTTTAAGTTTTTTTTTTTAATTATTTTTTTTGCTAAAAGTTTAAAGCTAATATTAAATCTTTTTTAGTTATGCTTTTATTATTGCTTATAAGCTTGCTTTTTATTTAGTTTTTAGCTTTTTAAGCTTTTATATTTTAAATAAAAGTTTTAAATTTTTTTATTGCTTTTTAAATTAATTTTTTAATTATTAAGCTTTTTATATAATATTTATAAGCTACTATTTTATTACTAAAATATAAATTAACAAAAAGAATTTTTATTTTAGTTTTTAAGTGTTTTATTTTAATTGTTTTAAAAGCTTAGCTATATATTTAAAGCATTTGTTTTAAATTATTACTAATAAATTAATAATGCTTTTTGCTTTGTTTTTTTTTAAAGTTTTTATATTAAATTGCTATATTATAAACTAAAGTGCTTTATATTATTATAATATATATTTGCTTTATTTTTACTATATTATTACTTTATATAAAGTTTTATAATTTAATTATTATATATAACTAAATGTTTAGTTTTTTTTTAAGCTTTATTAAATGTTTTTTTTATTTTATGTTTTTATTAAACTATATTTTTAAAAACTTTGCGCTATTTTTTAAATATATTATTACGTTAAAAAAGTATATTATTTATATAAATGCTATTTTATTACTAAAAAAATATATTAATTTATTTTTTTATAATATAAACTTTATTTTATATTGTTTTATTTAATTTTTGTACGTTTTTTATGCTATTTTTAAAGCTTTATAATTTTACTTTATATTTAAGTTTGCTATAATAAAGTTAATGTTATTAATAAAGCTAACTATTATTAGCTTTTAATATATAGTAAAGTTATTATAAAATATTAAAATATATAAAAAAAAAAAAAAAAAAAAGTAGAAATTTTTAAAAAACTTTAGCTTTTAGTATTATTAGCTAAAATATTGCTTTATTAAAGCAAAAACGCATTATATAATTTAATATAAAAAAGTTTATTTATATAACTATTTAAAAAAAAAAGCTTTTTTACTATAAAATATATATTATTTTTTTTTATTAATAATATTAAAAGCTTTTATAATATTTAATTATATATATTATATTACTTAAGCTAACAGCTTATTAGTTATGCTAGTTTTTATTTTTTATATATATAAATAAAAACTATGCTTATAAGTTAAAAGCAAGCTATAAATAGCTCATTTTTTTTTTAGTAGCTAAATAAAAACATTTTATATTTACTTTTAAGTTATACTAGTTTTGCTATAATTTTATTAAGTGTTTTACTTTTTATTTTTTTGCTTTTAGGTTGTTTATTTACTTGCATTATATTATTAATTAAGTGTATGCATTTTTACATAGTTATTTTGTAGTTTTTTTTTTTTTGTATTTTTTTTGCTTTATAGTTTGCTTACTTTAGTATTACTGCTTGCTTTATGTTATTTATAGCAGTTTTTTTAGTTTTAATACTTATTTAGCTAAGTATATTGCTTTTTTTTCTTAGTTTTTTTTTAAACTTTTTTTTATTATATTGCTAGTGCATTATAATTTGCTTGCTTTAATATTACTACTAGCTTTTTATTATACTAGTTTTTTTATAACTAAGTTATAACTAAGTTATAAGTAAAGTTAATTGTTTATTACTTTTTAGTTTGTTTTTTGTATATTTATTTTTTTAGCTGCTTTTATGCTTTTTATAATAAGCTTATTAAATAAGCATAGCTTATAAATAGCTTATATATTAAGTAATATAAAGTAGTAATAAATAATAAGTTATTTTATTTAACTATTTATGCTAATTTTTTTTTTAACTACTAATTTTATTACTTTTATTATTATTACTACTATATGCTTAATTTATGTTTGCTTTAATATATTAAAATGCTTAATTTATAATATAATTAATTATTAATATGTTATAGTTATATAAAAATTTATTTTGCTATAACTATTATGCTTTTTATAATATATATTTATAATTAGCTTAGCTTAAATATATATATTAATTAATATTAAGCTTATATATTTAAAGTTATAAGTTATTTTGCTATAGTTTTTATTAGTTATTTAATTTATAGTACTAAATAAAGTAGCTAATAGCTTGCTATTATATAGTTTAAGCTTTTATAACTGTTTATTATTATGTTTTTTTGCTATAATGCTAATTTTTAAAATAAAAGTAAATGCTTTAGTGCTTTATGCTAAAGTATTACTAATAGCTTTAAAATTTATATTTATTAAGCATGCTAAAATGTTTAAGCTATATTATTACTGTATTATTTATATTATAGTAATATATTGTGCACTTTTTATTGCTGTTTTTTTTATGCTAATTATATAAAAACATTAATAACTTTTATGCTTATAATATTATTAATAAGTTTGCTAAATGCTTACGATATAAAAAAAGCAAAATAAGCACTAAAAATAGCAGTTATAATTTTATAAATACTTTTAATTATATTAGTGTTTATATATTTTTAAGCTTTATTTTATGCTTATTTTAACTATTAAAGTTTTTTTAATGTTAAGTATTACTAATAATTTTTTAGCTTAAAAAAATTAATAAAAAACTTCGATTATTTATTAAAGTTTATATAGCTATATGTTATTTTTGTATTAATAAAAATATTTAAGCTATGTTTATAGCTAGTATGCAACTTTAAGTTACAATTAAAAAAGCAAAAAAAGCTACAGCAAATAAAAAAGCTAAAGGTTTTATATAAATAAGCTAGTTAAAAAGTATTTATATAACCTTTAAACATTAGCATTATTATATATTTAATAGCTAAAAGTTTTAATAGAATTTTAATGTTTAATACTTAATAAAATTGCTTAATTGCTTTGCTTTTTTATAATATATACTTTTTAATTTTTATAGTTTTATATTTATAATTTTATATTGCTGTTTTTAATACTTTATTATATTATGCTTTACTTTAAAATTTATAAACGTAAACTTATAATAAGCAGCTTTTTTAAAACTATAAATAATAAATAGCTTTATAATAAATGCTTTAGCTTTTGCTTTATAGTTATAGTAAACTTTTTTTAGCTTAAAGAAAAGCTAATATTAATGCTTAGCTACTTTTGCTTTATATTTAAAAGCCTTTGTTTTTGTGTTTTTATAGCTGCTTATAACTTAATTAGTTTTTTAGCTATGTTGTAATAGCTAAGCCTCTTTATATTTAAAACCTAAATATTTAATTATAATAAAAATGTTACCTGCGGTACACTAAAAAAGCAAACAAATTTTTAACTAAGCTATTAGTTATTATATAACCTAAAAAAAGCACGTAAAATAGCTAAATAAGTTTTAAATATAAAAAAGCTTAGCTATTATAATATAGCTAAAGAACTAATTAAGTTATAAGTAGCTGCAAAAATATAAAAATAAAAGCTTTTAAATATAAAACAAAAACGGCTAAGCATTAATACTAGTTTTTCTTTAAGCTAAAAAAAGTTTACTATAATTACGGAGCAAAAGCTAAAACATTTGTTATAAAGCTATTTATTACTTATAGTGTTAAAAAAGCTGCTTATTATAAGTTTACATTTATAAATTTTAAAATAAAGCATAATATAATAAAATATTAAAAATAGTAACATAAAATTATAAATATAAAACTATAAAAGTTAAAAAGTATATATTATAAAAAAACAAAGCAATTAAACAACTTTATTAAGTATTAAATACTAAAATTTTACTAAAACTTTTAGCTACTAAATATATAATAATGCTAACTTTTAAAAATTATGTAAATATTTTTTAATTAGTTTATTTATATAAAACTTTTAGCTTTTTTACTTGCTATAGCTTTTTTTGCTTGTTTAATTATAACTTAAAGTTATATATTAGCTATAAGCGTAGCTTAAATATTTTTATTAATATAAAAATAGCGTATAATTATATAAGCTTTAATAAACAATTAAAGTTCTTTATTAATTTTTTTAAGCTAAAAAATTATTAATAGCATTTAAAATTAAAAAAACTTTAATAATTAAAATAAGCATAAAATAAAGCTTAAAAATATATAAATATTAATATAGTTAAAAGTACTTATAAAACTATAACTATTATTTTTAGCGCTTATTTTGTTTTTTTTATATTATAAGCACTTAATAAACTTGCTAATAATATTATAAGTATAAAAGTTATTAATATTTTTATATAGTTAGCATAAAAAAAACAGTAATAAAAAATGCATAATATATTACTATAATATAAGCAATATAATAATAGTATAGCTTAAGCATTTTAATGTGCTTAATAAATATAAATTTTAAAAGTATTAGTAATATTTTAGCGCAAAGCATTAAAGCATTTACTTTTATTTTAAAAATTAGCATTATAGCAAAAAAACATAACAATAAATAGTTATAAAAGCTTAAACTATATAATAGTAAACTATTAGTTATTTTATTTAATACTATAAATTAAATAACTAATAAAAACTATAATAAAATAACTTATAACTTTAAATATATAAGCTTAATATTAGTTAATATATATATTTAAGCTAAGCTAGTTATAAATACGTATTATAAAAAGCATAATAATTATAGTAAAATAGATTTTTATATAACTATAACATATTAATAACTAATTATATTATAAACTAAGCACTTTAATATACTAAAATAAACATAAGCTAAACATATAATAATAATAATAATAAAAATAATCAAGTTAATAGTTAAAAAAGAAAAAAATTAGCATAAATAGCTAAATAAAATAACTTATTATTTATTGCTACTTTATATTGCTTAATATATAAGCTATTTATAAGCTATGCTTACTTAGTAAGCTTATTATAAAAAGCATAAAAATAGCTTAAAAAATAAATATGCAAAAAGCAAACTAAAAAATAACAAGCAAATAACTTTACTTATAACTTAGTTATAACTTAGTTATAAAAAAACTAATATAACAAAAAGCTAGTAGTAATACTAAAACAAGCAAACTATAATGCATTAATAATACAATAAAAAAAAGTTTAAAAAAAGACTAAAAAAAAAAGCAGTATACTTAGCTAAATAAGTGCTAAAACTAAAAAAACTGCTATAAGTAATATAAAACAAACAGTAATATTAAAGCAAGCAAACTATAAAACAAAAAAAATACAGGAAAAAAAAAACTACGAAATAATTACATAAAAGTATATATACTTAATTAATAGCATAATGCAAATAAGCAAACAACTTAAAAACAAAGAAGTAAAAAGCAAAACACTTAATAAAATTATAGCAAAACTAATATAACTTAAAAATAAATACAAGATGTTTTTACTTAGCTACTAAAAAAAAAGTAAGCTATTTATAGCTTGCTTTTAACTTACAAGCACAGTTTTTACCTATACATATAAAAAATAAAAACCAGTATAGCTAGTAAGCCATTAGCCCAAGTAATACAATATATATAATAAAAACGTTATGCTTTTTTTATTAATTGTTTTTTTTGCTATTTTTAATATTAGTTTAATAGCTATATTTATTAATTTGTTTTATTTATTGCTTATTTAATTATTTAATAAAAAACTTTTTTGCTTAATTACTTTTATTATATACAGGGTTAGTAATTAGTCCGTACTAGCCTAGTATATACTAATACTAATACTAAGCTAGTCCGGACTAGCCTAGTATTATACTAGCCTAGTATTAATCCGTACTAGCCTAGTATTTTTTTTCCCGGACTAATACTAGCCTAGTATTAGTCCGTACTAGCCTAGTATTTTTTTTTCCGGACTAATACTAGCCTAGTACGTATTAAACTAGCCTAGTATTTGTATTAGCCTAGTATTATACTAGGCTAGTACAAATACTAAACATTAATAATTTAATGAATAATTATTATTTAATAAAACAAATTTTATTGTTTTAAAAAGCTTAAAAAACGAATTATAAATACTTTTTAAAATTAAAGAAAAGCTTTATTTTAAAGGCTAAAAAATTAATTTTACAAAATACTAAATACTAGGCTAGTATGAACTAATACTAGCCTAGTATTTTTTTTCCCGGACTAATACTAGCCTAGTATTAGTCCGTACTAGCCTAGTATTTTTTTTCCCGGACTAATACTAGCCTAGTATTAGTCCATACTAGCCTAGTATTTTTTTTTCCGGACTAATACTAATACTAGCCTAGTATATACTAGGCTAGTATTTGGACTAAGGACTAAATTACCAACCCTGATTATATAATAATATAGCTTTTTTTTGAGTACTTTTTTTATTATATAAATAAGTATAATAAAGCGTTATTTTTTAGCTGTTTTTTTAGTTTTTTTTAATTTTTTAAGTTTAAATATAATTATTATTTTTGTTTGCTTAAATTATATTAAGTAATACTTTAATAAAAAGCTAATAATATACAATATTGTTATTTTTTTTATTAAAGTAAGTTTATAAGCTTTAAAAAAGCTATTAAATAATAAGTTATTTTTTAGCGTTTTTTATAATGTTAACTTTTATATTAATAATATTCTGTTTTTTTTTTTTATATTAATATTAATTATAAACTTTTAATAATTATTATAAATTAAGTTTTTTTTAAATATATTAAATAAGTTTGCTAATAGTATAAAAAAAAAGCGTTTTATTAATAAAGCTGTTTTTTTTTAAAAAATGTTAGCAATAAGCAGTTTATTTTTTGTTTATTTTAATAATAAAATTGCAATAATTTTTAAAGCTAGCTTATAAACAAACTTTATTTATTTAGCTAAGCTTTATAATAACTTAAAATTTTTAAATATTTTTATAAATGCTTATTTTTAGTTATGTTTTTATGCTTTTTTTATTTTATTACTAAAAGCTTTTTTTTTTTTTTAAAGTTTGTTATATTATTTTAGTTTTTTTGCTTTAAAATCTGCAGTATATTTATTTTGCTTTTTTTTTATTTTAATTATTTTTAAAAACTACTAAAATAATGCTTAATGTTTTCTTTTTATAGTTTTTTTAAGCGTTGTTTTATTTGCTATTTTTACTAATTGCTAAATTAAAAAATTAAAAATATTATTTAGCTTGCTAAATATATATAGCATATATATTTTTATAATAATAGCTTTTGCTTTTATAGTTGCTTTATTTTTGTTTAATTTAAGCTAGTTTTATTTTTTTGCTTTTTTTAAATATTTTTATAAAGCTACTTTTAAGTTAATTATAACTTTTAATGCTTTATAGTTTAAACTTAGCTATTTTAAGTCTTTTTAATAAATAGTAGCTAAATTGCTAAATATTTATACTAAGTTTATTATTAAGCTTTTTTATTTATGCTTTATTTTAGTTACTTTTTTTTAAAAAGTAATTAATATAAAATTTTATTATATAATAAACTTAAGCAATTTATTTGCTTTTTAGCTTTTTTTGTTTTTTAAGTTTTATAATAAATAATAAAAGTTAAAATTACTTATAAATATATAGCGTTTTTTTAGCTTGTTTACTTTACATATTTTTTAAATTAAATTATATTATATTATTTTTTTTTAATTTAGCAAATATATTAATTATAAAGTTATTATTAAATTATTATTGCTTATTATAATTTTTGCTTAGTTTTTATTAGCATTTTTTGCTAGCATTTTCATTGCAATTTTTTTATTTATATATAATATAATTTTGCTTTTTAATTAAATAACTTAGTAGCTATTATTATTAAAACAATATATATTGTTATATTTATTAATTATTAGCTTTTAAACTATTATATATATTATATTACTTAGGTTTAACAGCTTTAAAAAGTTATGCTAAAAGCTACTTAATTTTACATATAAATAAAAACTATGCTAAAGCTAAATAAAAACATTTTTATTAATTGCTTACTACTATAACTTATACTTTTTTTATAGCTAATTATATAAGCGCTACTATTTAAAAACTGCATTGCTTAATTTTTATTTAACACTATTGCTTTTGCTGCTTACGTTTTTGCTTGTTATATAAGCATAGCTTTTTATTACTTAAATTACTTACTAACGGTTTTTAAACAGGTTTTTTTTAGGCTAGTTTTAGGGCTTTAGTATATTAATAATAGTTTGCAATCTTGTTTTTTGCGTAGTTATTAGTGCAGTTTTTTCTAGTAAGCAACTTTTCGGGCAAATAGTATTTTTGCTTACTAAATTGTTAGCTTTTTGCTTGCGCAGCGTTTTTATAGCAGCAATAATACATAATTAGCTTAAAGTTAGTTTTATTATAAACTGCACAAAGCAGTAAATAAAAGCATTTTTAGCTAGCTTATACGCTTAAATAGCTTTTAAGCATTTTACTGCTTAAGCTAAATAGTTGCTTTAATAAAAAAAGCACATAGCTGCTTTTTTTTCGGTTTGCATAAAGCATAAGTTTGCTTTGTTTTTAGCGTATTTTAAAAATTTGCACTAGCTGCATTTTTGCTTGTTTTTATATATACTAGCTTAGTAGCTTTATTTTTAGTAGCTATAGCATTAAGTTGCTATTATATTTATAAAATAAAAAGCTACTTAAAAATAGCAGTAGTTTTAAAAAAATCTATTAATATATGCTATATTTGCATTTTTTATAGTTATAACTTTAATATATACTAAGTATATTTTTTGTTTGCATTATAATAAGCAAAGTAAAAAAAATAGCTTTTTAATTTTTAGCTTTTAGTTAGCTAGCTTAAGTTAAGCTAACATTTTTTTTTCTTTTATTTTTAGTACTTATTTAGTTAATAGGCCTAAAACTACTAACTAGTATAGTTAAAAATGCACTTTTAATTTTTTGCTAAATATTTAACAAGCTTATAATATATTTGCTAATATTTAAGTTTAGATTTTTTGCTTATTAAAAATAACTTTTTAATTATTGTTTAGTAGTTTATATGCTGCTTAAACTACGTTTGCTTTTATTGCTTAGTTTAACTTTTATATTATAATTAACTTTGTTTTTATTTTAGCTTTATAGCTAGCAAAAGTTATAATAATAGCTTAGTTAAAGTTTATTGCTATAATAGCTTTAAAGTAAGTTAATAAAGCAACATATAAAAATTTTTTACTGTTGTTTATTTGTAGTACATTTGCATAAAATATAGGCTATTAGCAAAAAAAGTTGTTAACTTTAGCTTATTTGCTTATATAATCTTTAAATTGCTAAATTTATACGTATAGCAATTTTATTTTTATAGCAAGCTTTTTTTGCTTTATTAATAACGCTTATAACAAGTTTTAATTAGCATGCTTACTACTTTTAATACTGCTGTTTGTTTATAGCTATTTGCTTATTTGCTAAAAGTAGTACGCCTTTAATAGCTTTTTAATAACTTAGTAAGCGCTATAAATAGTTTGCTTATTTAAGTTTTTTTTAAAAAAAATTTTAGCGTTTATTATTGCTTTATTTAGCTTGTTTATATAGCATTGCAAGTTTAACGTTAAGCTTATTACTAATTACTACTAGTTTAAATTTATACTATTAACTAGTTGCAGCTAGTTCTATATTAAAAAAATCGCGTTATAGTTTTTTGCTTCTTTTATTTTTACTTTTATTCCTTTTTAAGCTATTACTTATATAAGCTTGTTTTATATATAGTAAGTTTTCGTAAGTTTAATTCTTAAAGCTGCGCAAGTATTCTTATAAATTTAACCAGTTGCAAAAAAAAGCAAATCTAGCTATATAACAAGTATATTAAAATGTTTATTAAAAATATAGCTATAATTTTAATGCTAATAATTAAAGCATAAAAAGCTAAAAGTTATAAACTATTATATAATTAAAGCTGTTATTTTATAGCATATATGCTATATTACTTTTAAATTTTATAATGTTTTAAAAAGTAATATTATATATTATTAAATTAACAAAAATAAATTTTTGTTTATATTGCTAGTTTGCTGTTTTTTTACTAGTAACTTTTTTTTATTTAGTTATATAAATGCTAATACTATTAGCATTTTTAAATTATTTTTGTTTATTTTTTTGCTTATTATTAATGTTTTTTTAATACTTTAAAAGCTTTTAAGTTATAATATATATGCTGCTTTTGCTTTATTTTTTTGTTTGATTTTTTTTTAGCAAGCTTTATTTTATATTATGTGCGCTTTTTTATAGTTTATGCATTTTTGCTTTGCTTTTTGCGTTTTTATTAAGTAGCTTTTTTTTTTTTTAGTGCTTTAAAGCTAAACAATAATTATATTTTAAGTTTTTGCAGCAATATTTAGCTATATATTTATATTTATAGCAATTAAAGCATTATATAACTTTAAGCTTTATAATAAAAAGTTTATAATTAAATAGTTAAACTTTTTATAAAAAGCTATTATTATATATTGTTTTAACTATTGCTATATTATTTATATATAGTAATATTACTATAAATTTAGCTTTTGTGTTTTTAAGCAATATTTTTTTACATTTTATAACTTTAAAATATTTATTGCATAATAGCTATAATGAATTTTTATTTAAGTATATTACTTTAATATGTTTTGCTAAAATGCTTTTTATTATTAATGCTGCTTTTTTTTGTTGTATTTTTAACTTTTTTTTAAAAGCTTTTATAATTTATTTTTTTTTTTAGCTTTTTAAAGTACTGCTTTTTTAAAAATAATTACTATATTTTTGCTATATAGCTTTTTAGCAGTAATTATATTATTATTTATAAGCGCTATATTTATTGCTTTAATAATATTAGCTAATGTTTTATTTTTAAAGTTATTAGCTTGTTTTTTAACTTTAATTAGTACTTTTTTGTTTTGCTTAAACAATATTGCTTTATTATTATAAGCTAGCTATAAAGCTGCTATTTATACTTAAAATTTTAATATATTTACGTTTAATAAAGTTTATTAAAAAAGCTTTTAAATAGTATTTTTAACGCTTTTTTAGTTAGCTTTTATAATAATATTTAAGTTATAGCAAGTTATAAATATATTAAAGTTATTTTTATTATTAAGCTTTATATTTTGCTAGCTTTTTTAGGCCTTTTTTAATATATATACTATTTGTGTTTTTTTTGCGTTTTTTTAAAAAAAGATTTTTTTTGTTATTTTTTCTTTTGTTAGTAGCTATAATACTAGTTTTATAATTTTATTAACTATTTTTTACATATTAAAAAGTTTATTAGCTTTGCGTTTTTTATTAAAACGCTGTTATATTATAATTATATTACTAGTAAATTTTAATAGTACATTAATTACGTTTTTAATAAATAAGTTATTTAATACTATTTTTTTGTTTTTTGTTATATTTACACTTTACAAATAAAATATAACTTATTTAATAAATAAAAGTTGCTACGTTAATTCTAGCAATTTTAATTATTTAATAATTAAGCTTAAACTTATAAAGTTATAATTAAATATAAAAAATTAAAAAAAAAGTTAATAAATTTATTATATATTAATATAATAAGTTTACTTTTAAAGTTTTAATTTATAAATAATAAAAATTAATAAAAACGCATAAAAAATTAATAAAAACGCATAATTTTAAAAACGCATAAACTTTTTATTAGTTAATTTTAAAATTTGCTTTATAATACTTTTACTTATATTAAATTTACTTGCTTTATAGCTATACTTAATTATATTTAAGAAATCTTTTTTTATTAAACTTTATAACAGTTTATATAATTTAATTAAATTAAATCTTTTATTATTTTTAATACTTTATTTTTAATAATGTTTTTTTTTTAAATAATATAATAATATAGTAAACTAGTTTAATTATTATTATTTAGCATTTGTTTTTTATTATTATTGTTATTTATTAAAGAGCTTTTTTTTGTTTTTTGTTGTAATTACTAATAAAGCATTTAAACATACGTAAAAAAGGTATTTAACTTTAGAATTAAATTTTATAGGCTGTGTTGCTTTTAAGTATAATGCTATATTAATATGCATTTAGTAGCACAGCAAGCTTTAACGAAGACTTTTTTGTTAAGCTAGTAACTAGCTTAAATGTTATTTTAACTAAGCTATGTTAATATTACGCGAATAAACTTGCTAAATAATACTAACTATTTAAAACTAAACTAAATGTAAATAAAAACAAATAAAAAGCTGCTAAAGCAAATATAAAAAGATTTTTTAAGCTTAGCAAAGCGTTAAAAACAATTACTATTATTAAAAAAGTAATTTATGTGTTATTTAAAGCTAGCATAAAATATGTTTGTATACTTTTTTAAATAAACTTAAACGCTTAATTTAAATGTATTAAAAAAGCTATTAAAAATATTTTAAAAAGCGCTTTATAAATATAAACGTATGTAAATATTGTTAGCTAAAATTTAAACTTAAGAAAATTTGCTAATATTATAGCAGCTTTTTTATATTGTGTAAGCATAATAGCTATTTATAATTAAACTGTTATAGTTATGCTAATAGTTTTAAGTACTTATAGCAAAACTAAGCATATTATAGTACAAAAAATAAACAAAGTGCTATTTTTAAACGTTGTTAAAGCAGCTTATAAGCTTACTAATAATAATTAAAAAGTTGTTTTTAGTTCGAAAAAAATAAAAAACTAATATATAAATAATATAAAATAAACTGTAATAATATTTAAAAATAAGTTAATAGTATATTAATAGCTATTTTAATTTGTAGTAATAAGTATGCTAGCTATTAAAGTTATTAAACTAGAAAAAAAGCTTTTAAAAGCATAATTATAGTAAGTTAATAATATTAAAATTGCAAAAGTTATATTGCTAAAAAAACTTTAATAACGTAAGCATAGTATAAAACTAGTATACGTTAGTATAAAGTTAATTTAAAATATAAATAAGCTATATAATAACGGAGTTTTTTAAAATTATAACTATTATGTAGTTTTGTTATACTTTAAAGATATAATAGTATTAAAATATTACTAATGTTATAAATAAAAGCATAAAGCAGCTTATTGCAAAAAAAACAAATATTATAGTTAATATGCGTTTTTGCAATATATTAATAATAAAAAGAATATATGCTTAATATAAGCTGCAAATAGCTTAGCTAAATATAAGCAATATAATAGCAAACATTTTACATAAGCTGTAATATGTTTATATGTTTAAAAAGCAAGAAATATAACAAAAGATATATATATATATAAAGCAGCTAACTATACTACAGATATAATAGTTAAACTAGCTTTTTAAAATAAATTTATTGCAGTATTGTTTAGCTTTTAAAAGCAGCTAGCTTTTAAAACAGCAGAAAACATAAAAATAACTTAGCTGCAAAAAGTAAGCAGGCTTTTAAGCTTAAAAAACTAAAATAATAGCTAAAAAAAAGAATAGTTTTTAATTAAGCGCATTATAATTTTAAACTAATTTTAGTTTAACTTTTTTAAAAACATAAGCAATATTATAATAAAAAAGTTTATAATTATAAACTTAGCAATATAAAAAAAAAAAAGTTTAACTTTGCTTTTAAACTGCAATAAAAACATGTTAAAAAAAAGTAGTAATAAAAGTAGAACTTTTGCTAGTATATAATAAACAAATATTTTATATTTTAATAAAATGTTAGAAAAAGTTACGTAATTATAAAAAAATTTTTTTTTAAAAAGAATAAATATAATGTTTTAGCAATTTGTAAGCTGCTAATAGCTACTAGCAATTTTTTATACGTTATATGCTTAATTAGCTTAAAATATAACATTATATAATATTAAAACTAAAATAAGCTTTAAGTAATTATATTAATAGATTTAATAATAAAAGTAAAAAGAATAAAGGCTATAAAAGATTAATGTATAATTACTTTAGGCTTTAAAAATAAAAACCTTAATATTTATTGCATTTATTTTTTTTTTTTTTTTTTTTATATAGCTTAAAAATAATTTATATTATTAATAGAACTAAAACAAAAGTAGCTTGCTAATAAAACTTTACTACTTAAAGATTTTAACTTATATTACTAAAACTAAATATATATATTAAAGCTATATATTAAAGCTAGAAAAATTATATTATTAGCATAAAATTAAAACTTTAAGCTTATTATTTTAAAAAACATAAGCATTTTTTTTAACTAAAAAGAACTAAATATTATTATAAATTTAGCTTAAGTATTAATAAACTTAAAAGCTGCTTTTATGTTAAGCTTAAACATAATAAAAAGCAACTATAAGCTGCTTAAATATTCAATAAAAAGCTTTAATGAACTAAATAAACCTTTAGAAAACTTAAGCTAAAACTAAAAGCTAGCTAATATAAAACAAGTAAAAATTAAAGTATGTTTTTTTTTAGCGACTTTTTATTTAGTAAATGCTAAAAACTTTGAATATTTAGATTTAGCTATAAAAAAGCTGTTTAATAGCTTAAATAAAATTATAAATAAAACAGTATTAAATTAGAAAGAAAATAAATTATAATGCAACTAATAAACAGCAAAAGTAAAGCAAATAGTATAAAAAAAAAAAAAAGCTTATGTTTATTAGCAGAAAGTTTAAACTAAAAAAGCTTATTAAAACAAATGTAAAGCAAACAAAGCATAAAAAAAAGCTTAAGCTAAAGCATTTAAAAGCTACTTTTAATAATAATTATATAACTTTTTTAATATAAAAAGAAGCAAAACTAAAAGCATAAAGGCAAAACAAGCTAAAATAATATAAAAAACTTTAAAATAAATATAAACAAAAAGCTTATATGCATTAAAAAAGCTAGTACTGCTAGACTTTTGTAATAATAATAGCTTAAACGTAATTATAATAAGTACTTTTAAAAATAAAGCAAAAGTTTTTGCTAAAAGGTTTTTTTTAGAACTAAATGCTAACTTAAAAAATATAGCTATTTTGTTAGCTTTTTTAACTTTTTTTTTTTTTATTATAGCATAAACTACTATAAAATACAAACGATTTTAAGCTATATAAAAGCTTAAAAAGCACTAAGATTAAATAAAATCTTAAACGCGTTTTTAAAGGTATATAGCTTATAGCTGCTTAAAAATAGTAAAAATAAACATAGGTTTTTTGTTAAGTGTATAGCTAATATAATATTAGCTAGCTTTTAGATTAATTATTATTTAAAATGCTTTTAAAACGTTTAAATAATAGTTATTTTAAAAAATAAACTAAATAAAAGCTTACTAAGCTTTTAATAGCTTATTGCTTTATTAAATACAGTAAAAAAGCTTATTAAAGCTAAAATAGCTTTAAAACTAACTTATATTGCTATAATATATAAACTGCTTTTTTTTAAACAAATAAAAAATAAGTTATAATAGTTTATAAAAATAGCATTATACTTAATTATTTTTGTAGTACGTTATACGTAAGCTATAAATAAAGCAATTTTAATGCTTTTTTTAAACATAATAAAAGCATTTAATTTAATAGTGCATAAAAAGCTTTATTAAATACTTAAAAAGATAAGCTTTTTAAAGTAAACAGTATAATAAATATAAAGCTTTTTAATAAACTATATAATAACTTTACTTTTTAACAAATAAAAGTTAAACTTAATATATATTAAAGCAAGTATTTTATAAGGATTTTTGCTATTGCTGATTTTTTTTTGCTTATATATTGCTTTGCTATATAATAAACTGCAGTTTATGCAAAAGCTTTAAAGCACTGTTTTTGCAAATAATACAAACTTATTAAGTACTAAAAAAAATATAAAAATAGCTTATAAAGCGCTTAAATAAGCTTATAAAGTTTGTTTAAAATAAAGCTAAAAATATAGATTTAAATTTAACTTAAGCAAATATTACTTTGTTTATTTTATAAAGCTAAGCTAAAAAGCTTTTAAGCATATAATAAAAGCAAGCTAAAAGAAAATATGCTTTAAAATAGCAGCAAAAATACTTAACATATAAATAAACTACTGTTTAAATTAAAAAAAGCAACATAAAATGCTTTGCAAAAAGCTAAAAAAGCAAACATTATTAGTAAGCTATTTAGTTTAGTTTATATAAAAACTAAATATAATTTAAGCAAAACTTTTATATATAGCAATAATGCAAGCAATAATTAAATATAAGTTAATAGCATAATATAAGTTAACAAAATAAAATTAATAGTTAAAATAAAAGTTGCTAAAAGTGCTTAAGCAAGTTTAAAACAAAGGTTTATATATTATTACTAAAGCTTATAAAAGTGTTTATATAACTAACTTTAAAATAAAATTACTAATTTTTTTTTTAAACTTGTAGCTAAATTATAAAACTATTAAATACGCAAAAAAAATTAAAAACATAAGTATAGCAAATTATATTTAAAAGCAGTTTAAAAAGCTAGCTTTAGTAGCATATAATTTAACTAGCAACAAAAAAGTTTAAAGCTATAAAGTATAGCTAAATAATAGCAAAAAAAAAATATTTTAAGCTAATAAAGCATAAAGCAAACTTTTGAAAATTTTAAACTATAAAATATACTAAGAAGGCAATAAAAGCAATAAAAAAAACAAGCTGCTAATAAATCTAAAATTAATATATACGTAGCATATTTAGTAGTAAACTAAAAAACAAGAAAAAACAGGGTTTAAACAAACTACTGCTAATTAGGTTTTATATAATAAGCAGCTTAATATATATAAAAGCTTATATAAAGTTAAAAGCTTTATATTAGTTTAATTACGTATAAAGAAAATTAGCTTAAAAAGATATTTTGCGTTTTAAAAAGTATTTAGCTATAAATTACTAATATGCTAATATAGTTAAACTAAAGAGTTACTGCTGCACTTTTTAAACTAGTGCTTTAAATATAATAGCACTTGTAGTATACTAAAAAAGCAAACAAATTTTTAATTAAACTATTAATTATTGCATAACTTAAAAAAAGCATATAAAATAGCTAAATAAGTTTTAAATATAAAAAAGCTTAGCTATTATAACGTAACTAAAAAACTAATTAAGTTATAAGCAGTTATAAAAACATAAAAACAAAGGCTTTTAAATATAAAGCAAAAATAATTAAACATTAATACTAGCTTTTTTTTAAGCTAAAAAAGGTTTATTATAACTATAAAACAAAAGCTAAAGTAGTTATTATAAAGCTATTTGCTACTTATAGTTTTAAAAAGGCTACTTATTATAAGCTTACGTTTATAAACTTTAAAGTAAAGCATAATATAATAAAGTACTAAAAATAGCAATACAAAATTACAAACATAAAACTATAAAAGTTAAAAAATATATATTATAAAAAAACAAAGCAATTAAGCAACTTTATTAAGTACTAAATACTAAAATTTTACTAAAACTTTTAATTACTAAATATATAATAATGCTAACTTTTAAAAGTTATATAAACACTTTTTAATTAGTTTATTTATGTAAAACTTTTAGCTTTTTTACTTATTATAGCTTTTTTTGCCTTTTTAATTATAACTTAAAGTTATATATTAGCTATAAGTATAGCTTAAATATTTTTATTAATATAAAAATAGCGCATAGCTATGCAAGCTTTAATAAACAATCGAAGTTTTTTATTAATTTTTTTAAGCTAAAGAATTATTAGCAGTACTTAAAATTAAAAGAATTTTAATAGTTAAAATAAGCATAAAATAAAGCTTAAAAACGTGCAAATATTAATATAGTTAAAAGTATTTATAAAATTATAACTGTTATTTTTAGCGCTTATTTTGTTTTTTTTGTATTATAAGCACTTAGCAAACTTGCTAGTAATATTGCAAGCATAAAAATTATTAATGTTTTTATATAGTTAGCATAAAAAAAATAGCAATAAAAAGTGCATAATATACTACTATAATATAAGTAATATAGTAATAGCATAGCTTAAGCATTTTAACGTACTTAATAAATATAAATTTTAAAGCTATTAATAATACTTTAGCGTAAAGCATTAAAGCATTTACTTTTATTTTAAGAATTAGCGTTATAGCAAAAAAGCATAACAATAAGTAGTTATAAAAGCTTAAACTATATAGTAGTAAGCTATTAGCTACTTTATTTAATACTATAAATTAAATAACTAATAAAAACTATAATAAAATAACTTATAACTTTAAATATATAAGCTTAATACTAGTTAATATATATATTTAAGCTAAACTAATTATAAATATATATTATAAAAAGCATAATAGCTATAATAAAGTAGATTTTTATATAACTATAATGTATTAGCAACTAATTATATTATAAACTAAATACTTTAATATATTAAAGCAAACATAAGCTAAGCATATAATAATAATAGTAATAAAAGTAGTAAAATTAGTAGTTAAAAAAAAAAAAAATTAACATAAATAATTAAGTAAAATAACTTATTACTTATTACTACTTTATATTGTTTAATACATAAATTATTTATAAGCTATGCTTACTTAGTAAGCTTATTATAAAAAGCATAAAAGCAGCTCAAAAAATAAATATATAAAAAGCAAACTAAAAAATAATAAGCAATTAACTTTATTTATAATTTAGTTATAACTTAGTTATAAAAAAACTAATGCAGCAAAAAGCTAGCAGTAATACTAAAATAAGCAAACTATAATGCATTAATAATACAATAAAAAAAAGTTTAAAAAAAAACTAAGAAAAAAAAGCAGCATACTTAGCTAAATAAGTGCTAAAACTAAAAAAACTGCTATAAATAGTACAAAGCAAGCAGCAATACTAAAGCAAGCAAACTACAAAGCAAAAAAAATATAAAGAAAAAAAAACTACGAAATAACTACGTAAAGGTATATATATTTAGTTAACAGTATAATATAAGTAAGCAAACAACCTAAAAGTAAAAAAGTAAAAAGCAAAGCACTTAATAAAATTATAACAAAACTAGTGCAACTTAAAAATAAATATAAAATGTTTTTATTTAGCTACTAAAAAAAAAGTAAGCTGCTTACGGCTTGCTTTTAACCTATAAGCACAGTTTTTATTTGTATATATAAAAAATAAAAACCGGCATAGCTAATAGGCCGTTAGCCTAAGTAATACAATATATTATTATTTAGCTACTTTAATTTTTATTTGCTTTTTTGCTTTTAAATATTTAGCTAAATTTAATGTTTATTAGCTTTATTACTTATTATTTTTATAGCTTTAAGCACTAATAATTAACTATATATTTAACACTAAATAAATAAACTATTTTTGCTTTTTTAGCGCTATTATTATAGCTTTTGCTTTATTTAAGTTTAGCTAAAGTTGCTTTATTTTAACTATTTAATAAATAACTTCGTTTTTAATTTTTAGTTAGCTAAATAATTAATAATTAATTAAGTTAAATTGTAAAACTTTTAAAAATTAGCTTAATAGTATTTTTAAGTTAATTATAAAGCATAATAATAATATTATTATTAATAATTTGCTATATTACTTTATAGCGCGGTTTTTTTATTTATATACTTATAAATAAAACTATATAAAAAGCTAAATAAAAACTTTATGCAATAATATTAATACTATTACTTTAAAAGTTTTTTACTTTATAATAACTGGTTTTTATTAATTAGCTTACTAAATAAAAAATAATAGTTAAAAAGCAAAAGAACTTTTTTTTAAAGCTTTTAAACTTTTTGCTTTTTTAAAAAGCGCATAAAAGCTTTTTTTTTGTTTTTTAGAACCTTTAAAAAAGCGCTTTTACTTTTTTTAATAGTTTTTTTTTTTTTTTTTTTTTTTTTTTTTTTTTTTTTTAACTGCTTTATTATATATTGCTATTTTATTAACAGCTAGTAGTTATTTTATAATAATACTTATAGCTTTAAGCTTTTCTATAGCTAATTATAAATTTTTATTAGTTTATAATAATTTAATTATAAAGCTTTTTTATAGCTATTTTTTTTTTGTTTTTTAAAAAGTTATAATATAAAACTATATACTAAAGTAAAGTAAAGTAGTTAAATAAGCTAACTAGCTAGTTAAAATAAATCTAAGCTAAATTATATAATAAAAATGTAAATATAAATATTACGTTAAACTTTAAAGTATAAATTTAACTAATATATATATTACTATAAAAATTAGCTATAGTTGCTTTATTTTATATTATTAAATAGCTTTTTAATTAATTGTTTAATTCTTTAATTTATATATAGCTTAATTGCTTAAATGTATAAATTATGACTTATTTTTTTGCAATTAAAGTATTATAGTAAATTTTGCGTAATTATATTACTTTATTTTATTAATATTTTTAATAAAGCTAATTTTTTATTTACAATAAATAATACTATAAAACTTATAAACAAACGATTTATTATTACTAATTTACATATTTAATTTATTTATTTATTAATTGTTATAATTTTTATATATAAGTTATAATATATTATATTTAATTGCTTTAATTAGTAATAAGCAAAGCTTACTTAACACAAATAATTTAGTTATAATTAGTAATAAATATTTAAGCTAATAGCTTTTAATTAATAAAGCTTAAAACAAACGTATAAAAATATTAAACTGTTTTTTTAATTTAGCTTATAAAGCGTTTTTATTTTTTTTAGCGAAATAATAATTAAATGTTAAAATGCTAATATAATTTTTAAAATAACGTAGTTAAAAAACTATTTGTTAAAAACCCTTAAAAAGCTACAAAAAAGAAATTTTTGCTAAAAAGCTAATACTTTATAAAAAAAAAAGCATAATTGCTTTTATATAAACAAAAAAAAACAAAAAACAAGCTTAAAAAAAATAAAAGTTGCTAAAACTTTTAAATAGCTATAATATAAGTAAATTTAATGCTTATTTATATTAAACAAATTTAAGTTTATATATTAATATATAAAGGTATTAATAATTAAAAATGTATTTTGTTTTTTAAGCTAATATAATTTTTTATTAAAAAATAAAAAGCAAGATTTTTTAAATATAAGCTAGCTATTACTTAAAAACTTTGCATAAAATATAGCTATTGCTTTTTTATAATACTTATTATTAAATACAAAAGCTTTAAAAAAAAAAAAGCATATTATTTTTATAAGTAAAAAGCTATAAAAAAATAAAGCTTGCTTAATAAAACTTATATAAAGCAAAGCAAACTAAACTAAAAAACAAAAAAACTAAACGTTATAAAGCATATAAAAAAATAAAAGCATATAAAAAATAAAAATATAAAAGCATTTAAAAAAAAACTTAAAAAGCTATAAAAAATAAGCAAAGCTTTTTTAAATTTTTTATACTTAATTATAACTTTATAAGTTTAAGCCTAATTATTAAATAATTAAAATTGTTAAAATTAGCATAGCAATTTTTACTTATTAAATAAGTTACATTTTATTTATAAAGTGCAAATATAATAAAAAACAAAAAAATAGTATTAAATAACTTATTTATTAAAAACATAATTAATGTGCTATTAAAACTTATTAGCAATGCAACTATAATGCAGTAGCATTTTAACAAAAAACATAAAGCTAACAAACTTCTTAATATATAAAAAATAGTTAATAAAATTATAAAACTAGTACTATAGCTGCTAACAGAAAAAAAAATAGCAAAAAGAATCTTTTTTTAAAAGAACGCAAAAAAAGCATAAATAGTATATATATTAAAAAAAACCTAAAAAAGCTAGCAAAATATAAAGCTTAATAATAAAAACAACTTTAATATATTTATAACTTGCTATAACTTAAATGTTACTATAAAAGCTAACTAAAAAAGCATTAAAAATACTATTTAAAAGCTTTTTTAATAAACTTTATTAAACGTAAACATGCTAAAATTTTAAGTATAAATAATAGCTTTATAGCTAGCTTATAATAATAAAGCAATGCTATTTAAGCAAAACAAAAAAGTATTAATTAAAGTTAAAAAACAAGCTAACAATTTTAAAAACAAAACATTAGCTAATATTATTAAAGCAATAAATATAGTGCTTATAAGCAGCAATATAATTATTGCTAAAAAGCTATATAGTAAAAATATAGTAATTACTTTTAAAAAAGCAATATTTTAAAAAGCTAAAAAAAAAAATAAATTATAAAGGCCTTTAAAAAAAAATTAAAAATATAATAAAAAAAAGCAGCGCTAATAATAAAAAGCATTCTAGTAAAACGCATTAAAGCAATACACTTAAACGAAAACTTATTATAACTATTATGTAGCAAACATTTTAAAGTTATAAAATGCAAAAAAATGCTATTTAAAAACATAAAAGCTAAATTTATATTAATATTATTATATATAAGCAGCATTATAGCAGCTAAAACAATATATAAAAATAGCTTTTTATAAAAAGCTTAGCTATTTAATTATAAACTTTTTACTATAAAGCTTAAAGTTATATAATGCTTTAATTGCTATAAATATAAATATATAGCTAAATATTGCTGCAAAAACTTAAAGTATAGCTATTATTTAGCTTTAAAGCATTAAAAAAATAAAAAAAGCTGCTTAGTAAAAACGTAAAAAGCAAAGCAAAAATGCATAAACTACAAAAAAGTATATATAATATAAAATAAAGCTTGCTAAAAAAAAATCAAACAAAAAAACAAAGCAAAAGCAACATATATATTATAACTTAAAAGCTTTTAAAGTACTAAAAAAATAGTAATAATAAGCAAAAAAATAAATAAAAGTAATTTAAAAATACTAATAATATTAGTATTTATAAAGCTAAATAAAAAA
Source organism: Xylaria sp. FL1777 (assembly GCA_022578965.1). Classification (NCBI taxonomy): domain Eukaryota; kingdom Fungi; phylum Ascomycota; class Sordariomycetes; order Xylariales; family Xylariaceae; genus Xylaria; species Xylaria sp. FL1777. The sequence goes on along the minus strand of MU400775.1, from coordinate 7,925 downwards.
AAGTTATTAGCAAAAAAACAGCAAATTAGCAATATAAGCAAAAACTTATTTTTATTAACTTAATAATATATAATATTGCTTTTTAAAACATTATAAGATTTAAAAGCAATGCAGCATACGTGCTATAAAATAATAGCTTTAATTATATAGCAGTTTAAAAGCTAATAATTAATAAACATAGCAACATATATTACTTTAGTAGTAATAGTTACTAAGTTATTTAATTAAAAAGTAAAGCTGCACTATATATAAACAAAAAAATTGTAATAAAAACGCTAGTAAAAAACGCTAATAAAAACTAAGCAAAAGTTATAATAAGTAATAATAACTTAGTAATAATTTTATAGTTAATATATTTACTAAATTAAAAAAAAACAGTTTAACATAATTTAATTTAAAAAATATATAAAGTAAGCAAGCTAAAAAAATACTATATATTTATAAATAACTTTAATTTTTATTACTTATTATAAAATTTAAAAAGCAAAAAAAGCTAAAAAGCAAATAAACTGCTTAAGTTTATTATATACAAGGTTAGTAATTTAGTAATATTAACTAATATTTACTAATATTAATACTAAATTAGTAATTATTAATACTAAATTAATATTACTAAAAAATACTAATACTAAATTAGTATTACTAAAGAAATATTAATACTAAATTAGTATTACTAAAAAAATACTAATATATATTATATATATTGTATTACTTAAGTTAACGGCCTATTAGCTATGCTAGTTTTTATTTTTTATATATATAAGTAAAAATATGCTGCTGCAACATATAAACTGCTTTTTTCTAAACAAATGGGAAATAGGTTACAATGGTTTACAGAAACAGCGCTATACTTGATTACTTCTGCAGTATGCTATACGTAAGCTGTAAACAAAGCAATTTTAATGCTTTCTTTAAACATAACAAAAGCGTTTGATTTAATAGTGCATAAAAGGCTTTACTGAATACTTAAAAAAATAAGCTTTTTAGAGTAAACAGTATAATAAATATAGAGCTTTTTAACAAACTGCATAATAACTTTACTTTTTAACGAATAGAAGTTAAACTTAATACGTATTAAAGTAAATACTTTATAGAGATTTCTGCTATTACTGATTTTTTTTTGCTTATATACTGCTTTGCTATATAATAAATTGCGGCTTATGCAAAAGCTTTAAAGTGCTGTTTTTACAAACAATATAAACTTACTAAATGTTAAAAAAAACATAAAAATAGCTTATAAAGCGCTTAAACAAGCTTATAAAGTTTGTTTAAAATAAAGCTAAAAATATAAATTTAAATTTAACTTAAGCAAATATTACTTTGTTTATTTTATAAAGCTAGGCTAAAAAGTTTTTAAGCATATAATAAAAGTAGGCCAAAAGAAAATATGCCTTAAAATAGTAGCAAAAGTGCTTAGCGTATAAATAAACTACTGCTTAAACTAGAAAAAGCAATATAAAATGCTCTGCAAAAAGCTAAAAAAGCAAACGTTATTAATAAGCTATTTAGCTTAGTTTACGTAAAAACTAAGCATAATTTAAGTAAAACTTTTAAATATAGCAGTAGTGCAAGCAGCAATTAAGTATAAGTTAATAGCATAACATAAGTTAATAAAACAAAACTAACAGCTAAAACAAAAGCTACTAAAAGTGCTTAAGTAGGTTTAAAACAAATGTTTATGTACTATTACTAAGGCTTATAAAAATGTTTGTATAACTAACCTTAAAACAGAATTACTAATCTTTTTTTTAAATTTATAACTAAACTATAAAACTATTAAATATGCAAAAAAAGTTAAAAACATAAGCATAGCAAATTATATTTAAAAGCAGTTTAAAAGGTTAACTTTAGTAGTATATAATTTAACTAGTAATAAAAAAGTTTAAAACTATAAAGTATAGCTAAACAATAATAAAAAAGAAATATTTTAAGCTAGCAAAGCATAAAGCAAACTTTTAAAAATTTTAAACTATAAAATATATTAAAAAAGCAATAAAAGCAATAAAAAAAACAAGCTGCTAATAAACTTAAAATTAATATATATATAGCATATTTAGTAGTAAACTAAAAAACAAAAAAAAATAAAGTTTAAATAAACTATTGCTAACTAGCTTTTATATAATAAGCAGCTTAACATGCATAAAAGCTTACATAAAGTTAAAAGCTTTATATTAGTTTAGCTATATATAAAGAAAATTAGCTTAAAAAAGTACTTTATGTTTTAAAAAGTATTTAGCTATAAATTGCTAACATATTAATGCAGTTAAGCTAAAAAGTTACTGCTATACTTTTTAAATTAATGCTTTAAATATAATAGCATTTATAGCATACTAAAAAAGCAAACAAATTTTTAACTAAGCTATTAATTATTATATAACTTAAAAAAAGCACATAAAATAGCTAAATAAGTTCTAAATATAAAAAGGCTTAATTATTATAACATAGCTAAAAAACTAATTAAGTTATAAGTAGCTATAAAAATATAAAAATAAAAGCTTTTAAACATAAAGCAAAAATAGCTAAACATTAATACTAGCTTTTTTTTAAGCTAAAAAAGGTTTATTATAACTATAAAGCAAAAGCTAAAGCAACTGTTATAAAGCTGTTTGCTATTTATAGTTTTAAAAAAGCTGCTTATTATAAGCTTACATTTATAAACTTTAAAGTAAAGCATAATATAATAAAGTACTAAAAATAATAATATAAAATTATAAATATAAAACTATAAAAGTTAAAAAGTATACATTATAAAAAAGCAAAGCAATTAAGTAATTTTATTAAGCATTAAACATTAAAATTTTACTAAAACTTTTAGCTATTAAATATATAATAATGCTAACTTTTAAAAGTTATATAAACACTTTTTAACCGGCTTATTTATGTAGAACTTTTAGCTTTTTTATTTGCTGTAGTTTTTTTTGCTTTTTTAATTGCAACTTAAAGTTATATATTAGCTATAAGTGCAGCTTAAATATTTTTATTAATATAAAAACAACATATAACTATGCAAGCTTTAATAAATAATTAAAGTTTTTTATTAACTTTTTTAAGCTAAAAAATTATTAGTAGCACTTAAAATTAAAAAAACTTTAATAGTTAAAATAAGTATAAAGTAAAGCTTAAAAACGTATAAACATTAATATAGTTAAAAGTATTTATAAAATTATAATTATTACTTTTAGCGCTTATTTTGCTTTTTTTGTATTATAAGCATTTAGTAAACTTGCTAGTAATATTGCAAGCATAAAAATTATTAATGTTTTTATATAATTAATATAAAAAAAACAGCAATAAAAAGTATATAATATATTACTATAATATAAGCAATATAATAATAATATAACTTAAGCATTTTAGTATGCTTAATAAATATAAATTTTAAAGCTATTAGTAATACTTTAGCGTAAAGCACTAAAGCATTTACTTTTATTTTAAAAATTAGCATTATAGCAAGAAAACATAATAATAAGCAGTTATAAAAGCTTAAACTATATAATAGCAAGCTATTAGCTATTTTATTTAGTACTATAAATTAAATAACTAGTAAAAACTGCAGCAAAATAATTTATAACTTTAAATATATAAGCTTAATACTAATTAATATATATATTTAAGCTAAACTAATTATAAATATGTACTATAAAAAGCATAATAGTTATAACAAAATAAATTTTTATATAATTGCAATGCATTAATAATTAATTATATTATAAACTAAACACTTTAATATATTAAAGCAAGCATAAATTAAGCATATAGTAGTAATAATAATAAAAGTAATAAAATTAATAGTTAAAAAAAAAAAAATTAACATAAATAGCTAAATAAAGTAATTTATTATTTATTACTACTTTATATTGCTTAATACATAAGCTATTTATAAGCTATGTTTATTTAATAAGCTTATTACAAAAAACATAAAAGCAGCTTAAAAAATAAATATATAAAAAGTAAACTAAAAAATAATAAGCAATTAATTTTGCTTATAATTTAGTTATAACTTAGTTATAAAAAAACTAATGCAGTAAAAAGCTAGCAGTAATACTAAAGCAAACAAACTACAATATATTAATAATATAATAAAAAAAAGTTTAAAAAAAAACTAAAAAAAAAAAGCAATATATTTAATTAAATAAGTGCTAAAACTAAAAAAACTGCTGCAAGCAGCATAAAACAAGCAGCAATATTAAAGCAAGCAAACTATAAAACAAAAAAAATATAAAGGAAAAAAAACTACGAAATAACTACGTAAAAGTGCATATATTTAGTTAACAGTATAATACAAGTAAACAAACAACCTAAAAGCAAAAAAATAAAAAGCAAAGCATTTAATAAAATTGTAGCAAAACTAGTGCAACTTAGAAATAAATACAAAATGTTTTTACCTAGCTACTAAAAAAAAAGTAAGCTGCTTACAGCTTGCTTTTAATCTATAAGCACGGTTTTTATTTATACATATAAAAAATAAAAACCAGCATAGCTAATAAGCCGTTAGCCCAAGTAATACAATATATATATACAAGTAAAAACTATGCTTATAAATTAAAAGCAAGCTATAAGCAGCTTACTTTTTTTTTAGTAGCTAAGTAAAAACATTTTATATTTACTTTTAAGTTATACTAGTTTTACTATAATTTTATTAAATGCTTTGCTTTTTACTTTTTTGCTTTTAAGTTATTTGCTTATTTATATTATGCTATTAATTAAATATATATACTTTTACGTAATTATTTTGTAATTTTTTTTTCTTTATATTTTCTTTGTTTTATAGTTTGCTTGCTTTAGTATTACTGCTTACTTTATACTACTTGCAATAGTTTTTTTAGTTTTAGTACTTACTTAGTTAAATATGCTATTTTTTTTTTTTAGTTTTTTTTTAAACTTTTTTTTATTGTATTACTAGTATATTATAGTTTATTTGCTTTAGTATTACTATTAGCTTTTTGCTATACTAGTTTTTTTATAACTAAGTTATAACTAAGTTATAAGCAAAGTTAATTATTTATTACTTTTTAGTTTGCTTTTTGCATATTTATTTTTTAAGCTACTTTTATGCTTTTTATAGTAAACTTACTAAGTAAGCATAGCTTATAAATAGTTTATATATTAAGCAGTATAAAATAACAATAAATAATAAATTACTTTATTTAGCTATTTATGCTAATTTTTTTCTTTTTTAACTATTAACTTTATTACTTTTATTATTATTATTATTATATGCTTAGCTTATGCTTGCTTTAATATGCTAAAATGCTTAGTTTATAATATAATTAGTTATTAATACATTATAGTTATATAAAAATTTATTTTGCTATAGCTGTTATACTTTTTGCAATATATATTTATAACTAGCTTAGCTTAAGTATATATATTAACTAATATTAAGCTTATATATTTAAAGTTATAAATTATTTTACTGCAGTTTTTATTAGTTATTTAATTTATAGTACTAAATAAAGTAATTAATAGCTTACTACTATATAGTTTAAACTTTTATAACTGTTTATTGTTATGCTTTTTTGCTATAACGCTAATTTTTAAAATAAAAGTAAATGCTTTAATGCTTTACGCTAAAGTATTATTAATAGCTTTAAAATTTATATTTATTAAGCATACTAAAATGTTTAAGCTATACTGCTACTATATTACTTATGTTATAATAATATATTATATATTTTTTATTACTATTTTTTTATGCTAACTATATAAAAACATTAATAATTTTTATGCTTGTAATATTACTAGCAAGTTTGCTAAATGCTTATAATGCAAAAAAAGCAAAATAAGCGCTAAAAGTAGCAATTATAATTCTATAAATACTTTTAACTATATTAATATTTATATGTTTTTAAGCTTTACTTTATGCTTATTTTAACTATTAAAGTTTTTTTAATTTTAAGTGCTGCTAATAATTCTTTAGCTTAAAAAAGTTAATAAAAAACTTTAATTGTTTATTAAAGCTTATATAACTACGCGCTATTTTTATACTAATAGAAATATTTAAGCTATATTTATAGCTAATATATAACTTTAAGTTGTAATTAAAAAAGCAAAAAAAACTATAGCAAGTAAAAAAACTAAAAGTTTTATATAAATAAACTAGTTAAAAAATATTTATATAACTTTTAAAGGTTAGCATTATTATATATTTAATAGCTAAAAGTTTTAATAAAATTTCAATATTTAGTGCTTAATAAAGTTATTTAATTGCTTTACTTTTTTATAATATATGCTTTTTAACTTTTATAGTTTTATATTTGTAATTTTATATTGCTATTTTTAGTACTTTATTATATTGTGCTTTATTTTAAAGTTTATAAACGTAAGCTTATAATAAGCAGCCTTTTTAAAACTATAAATAGCAAACAGCTTTATAATAGCTATTTTAGCTTTTGCTCCGTAATTATAGTAAACCTTTCTTAGCTTAAAAAAAAGCTAGTATTAATGCTTAGCTATTGTTGCTTTATATTTAAAGGCCTTTGTTTTTATATTTTTATAGCTGCTTATAACTTAATTAGTTTTTTAGCTATGTTATAATAGCTAAGCTTTTTTATATTTAGAACTTATTTAGCTATTCTATATGCTTTTTTTAAGTTGCGCAATAACTAATAGCTTAGTTAAAAATTTATCTGCTTTTTTAGTATGCTACAAGTAAAAAAATACTAATACTAAATTAGTATTATTAATACTAATTAGTATTACTTAGTATTTAGTAAATATTAAGTATTAAACAAAGATTTAATAATTATTTTTATTTTAAATAAAAGTTTATTTATATATAATTATTTATGTTAACTTATATTATATATAAAATATAATTTAAAAATAAAATAAACTAATTTATTTTAAAAGTGATTTTTTAATCTATAAAACATTAATATAACATAAACCTTAATATAATAATAAATTTGTATTATTTAAATAAACGGCTTATTAGCTATACTAATAGCTATTTAGTAAAACTTTATATAAGTGAAAACCTTCTTTAGGGCAAAAACCACTTATATATGCAAAATATACAACAGTTTTACTACAGATTTTATTAATTTGCTGCTTTTTTTACATAATACTTCGCTTTAAATTTTGTACGCTAAGTTAGTAGTGCTTTTGCTTTATAATGCAAAGGTATAAAAATTAGCGCGCTAACAAGAAAGTTTTTTATTAATTAGTAATAAAAGCGCCCTTTTGCTAGCTTTAGGTTTTGCAAGCTATAAATAATACAGTATTAAGTAAATTTTAAGCACTATATAGTGCTATATTTTTTGTAAATTGCTTAGCGCTAAGTAATAAGCTTTAAGTTCTAATTACGCTAAAAATATAAGCTGTTTATTACACAGAAAAACTAGTGCTTATATAGCATTAGCAGTAAAAGCTAAAGCTACTTATTTTTATAGTAGCTAATACACTAAATTAATTACTTATGTTGTTGCACTAGCAAAAAAGCAAAGTTCCTGGACTTTTAGCTTAGCTATTTAACTTTTAATTTTTATGCTTTTAGTATAGCAAGCATGTAGTTTAAACTAAGCTAAAAGCAAACTAACTTTTGCTTTAAAGCAAAGCAACTGCAAACTAAGCAAAACTTAAACCTACAACTTTAAAAAAAGTAGCTAAGCATATGCCACTGTGCTACTAAGCCTTAATATAATAATAATAACACTTATTTATTTTTAATAATAAGTGTAATATAAAAGCTTAGTTATAAACAATGTATAAAAAAGCTATTATAAACTATTAAACATTAATATAAAAACAATATAATATAAATATAATAAAACTTACTTGTTTTTAATAATAAGTATAATATAAAAGCTTAAATATAAACGGTGTATAAAAAAAGCTATTATGAACTATTAAACGTTAATATAAAAACAATGTAATATAAATATAATAAAACTTACTTGTTTTTAATAATAAGTATAATATAA